>JARUHQ010000004.1:577061-727329 GCA_029955515.1 Chrysomela aeneicollis
CTCGCGGTTACATAAACATATCTCTTTATGAATTATGTCTTCATACCAGGCTTATACTCGTAAATTTGTCGATGAATGTCAAGGTCGACTTGTAACTGGTAAAACGAATGTTTTCTTTGAAAACCGAGTTTGAATAAGTAGATATAAACGTGGTTTACTCCGAGTTGCGAGACATCAGACCGCGGCAATCATAAATATTTCAACTAATACAATCGCATCAGGTAATCATTAAATCATATAATTCCTAATCTAATGAACGAATCTCGCCTTAATTACCGTAGGAAAGTCATAATTCACCGACAGCCCACTGCGCAATGGATATCCGTTACAACGTACAAAGTCACCAGCACTTGAGTTTCCCCGGATTTATTATCATTTATCAGCGTTAGCTGCCATTGCCACCGAACGTCCTGTGTAATTGATTGTCTGAAAAATATCCAGTAGAAAAACTAACAGCTACAAAGTGAATTTTTTGTATGAGCTTAACCTGAGCGACCTATCGCATAAATCACATATAACTTGATCATCGCATTTTTAATCGCTTTTTTATTTTGATCGACCTTCGTGATAGATTTTTGCCAAGACTTGGAATCCACGTGCAGCTTTCTATAAATTATGTAACACAGTAGTGGTTGTTGAATTTTTTCTGGCTGATGATTTTTATGATCAACTGCACCAGATCAAAATCGTACACTCTTCGTGAAAGAGGCTATTTCGATTTCATTATAAGCCAAAATAGAAGAATTTTATTTTTCTATTTTGGTTGTATAATGAAGTCATTGTGCAACGCAAATGCGTGTCGAAATAGCCTCTATTTCGATACGCATTTTTTATTATTCGGAGATTGGTACAATCGAACTGTCAAATAAAAGTCAGAAGATTTAGGCCCAACTTACTTCTGAGCGATTTTGGAATTGGTGATATTAGCAGTGAAAAACTCAATGTTTTAATTGGTAAATTTCAATTCAGAGTGTAATTTGATTTAAATTGACCAATCAAAACAATAACAACATTGAATTTTTCACCGCTGGTATTGCAATAATCAAAATCTCTCAACTGTAAACTGGGCTTTACGCTTGTGCGTCAGATTTTAATTATTTCAATGTCATCATTGTTACCAATCGAACATGTTTCTGTTATTTATCGATATTAAATCCATTTTATTCTTCAAATCAATTCAAAATAGAAAAAATTGCATATGACACACGTTTTATAAGACACGTTGTCGCACTTGTTCACTTGGAGCACTCCTCGCTTCGCTCGTCGTACTCCAAACAACGCGTGCGACAAAATAGCGTCTTATAAAACTTGTATCATAATATACTATTATGATAGTGAATTAACAGATATAAAAAAAAGAAAATATAACCCAAAAACCAAAAAATATTTGAGAAAAACCAAATAAGTATTTCGACAACTAAGTTGTCATATTCAATGGAAATACCAATGAGACTATGAGTTGTCGAAATACGTATTTGGTTTTTCTCAAATATTTTGTGGTTTTTGCGTTATATTTTCATTTGTTTTATATTCTTAAGACACAGTCTCCAAATCTCTACTTTAATCAACAGATAGAAGTACTGATTTTTCTGGCCTCAAGATATGATTTCGTTTAAACGTAAATCGAATGTGGAAGTGGACCCAAAACGGTTCCTTAAGGCACCTCCGTTCCGTTGCTCCTCGATGATCAAGAATAGCCTCTGTGGGAGACCCATAAGTATATCTACGAAAATAAAAAAAAATGTTTTCTAACGACCAAAAGTGAGATTTAGTCGTCGTATAGTGAAAATAAAAGAGGAATATACGGCCAAGAGGACACAAGAGCCACCAATAACAAGCAACGGGTTGATTTGTGGCTGTGATTGCTCCACAGGGTTGCCGTTCCTGCTGAGAATCGGCATTATTAATTAACTGGACGTGAAAGACACAGACAGAGACTTTGGAGACAACTTTTATTAGAAATACTACTGGGTTTGTATAGATCCGTTTCGAAAATGATAATCATTATTGATCAAAAATCTACTACACTACAAGTTTCTTATTTTTATTTCATCCAGATAGACATGTCAAATAGTTATTTATGTATTAAGGGAATTATGAGGGCCTTAATTACCGATGGCAAAGTTTGCGTCCCGAGGGCCTCTGGCCCGAGGGACAGCAATTGCCAGAGCTCTATAATTCCCGTGGTACATAGATAATTTTATTTTTGACCGATTTTCATAACAATATGTCCATATTTAGAACGCAATAAATGTTTAAATTCATAACCTTTCTGGTATATTTGAATTAGGTAGCGTTGATTGTAGCATTGTTGGTTGTTGCTAGGTTGTCGCTATGTTACATGTTTATAAGCAAACTTTCTTTATCAATCAATGTTTTTCCGTTAAAAACGTGTTTATTTTTTACCACAAATCGACGATCTTTTTCTGATATAATGGAGAATATTATAAAAAAAAGCGGAAAAAGCAAGACAATCATTACTTCCATCGAAAAGTGAAGCCCTATATCAAAAAGAATACAACTTATATCTGAAGTGGCTGACACAGAGAAATGTTATGTCAAAAGATGCCAACGAAACTGTCTTTCTGGCATATTTTCAAGAACTAGTAAAGTATTTTCAGTATTTTCTGGTAGATTTGGTAATAATTGTATTTATTCGTTGCAGTCAGAAACGTTTAGCCCAAATTCGTTATGGACTAAATGGTCAATGCTCAAATCGATGGTGACCATATATGAGAAAAGAGATATCACCAAGTTCAACGAACTAGAGGTTTTTTTGAAACGGAAAAGCCGAAAAAGTCTGCTGTCTTATCTCCTAAAGATGTCATCAAATTTTCAGGGAACATTTGAAAATTGTACATTTATTATTTGTAATGACGTGAATAAGGAAAATATGTCTTAGTTTTCATCACATATAAACGTTTGTAAGCATTTCTTGTATCATTTTCACCTGTAAAAGGTAAGAGGGAGTTTTTGAACCTTAATATCCCAAGGGAGTTATGACCCTCATTATAGATATCGTAACTATGACGATATAAGCTTATAATGTCACTGTCAGAAATAAAATACATTATTCACATAATTTTATCTATAGGCGACAATCAGAACATCTCAATTCCTACAAATAACAGATAAATTATCGAGCCAAGTTCTCTAAATACACAGTAGATTTCTGATGGCATGGCTCGTGGTTAACAATGCATATTTAATTGTGGAGTACCTCCTCGTCCGTTCATCATCAAGTTTCGAGTGATGGGTAAATATTTTTTGAGTCGTTCATACACTCGAACATTGAAATACGCGTCAGTCCGTCAGTGTGTAAAATAAATAATTCGATAGAATCACCAGTCATCGGTGTGGGAAGAAGCCAGCCAGTCTAAGAGGAAGCTAAACGCTATCAGGCGTCATTGATGAGTACAACGAAATCGTTTTTACTTGAATTTGAACAACTCTCTTTAAAGACTTTCGGCCCAAAGGAATTTCTTCGTTTTCCACCCTTACTGGATTTTCTTATTCTATTCTACACCTTTTCCAGTTGTATTTCAGAAACCATCAAGTGTATTTCAGAAAGTATCAATTATATTTCAGAATAGCGAGTTTAATTTCAGAAAGCGTCAAATGTATTTCAGAATAGTCAATTGAATTTCAGAATGCGTCATTTTTATACAAATGATATATTCTGAAATTCAAATGACGAATTCTGAAATAGAGTTGACTTTTCTGAAATACAATTGACGCTTTCTGAAATTAAACTCACAATGATTCTGAAATACAATTGATGCTTTCCGAAATCGAACTCGTAATTCTGAAATACATTTGACGCTATCTGAAATTCAACTCACTGATCTGAAATACAATTGATACTTTCTGAAATACAACTGGAAAAGGTGTAGAATATACAGCGGATTGATGATACGCATCAGAGAGAGTTGGGGTTAGAATGGAGCCGTGCGGTACTCTCGCATCAATGAGTAGGTACTACAAGGTTATAGAGAATTTTGTGTTTATCCTGTTAGAAAAAATCAAGAATAAATCAGTAGAGCAAGCTAGTATAACCAAATATCTTGACATTTTGAAAAAATGTCAATCCACACTTATGGTTTCTTATAGGGATATACATATAGTGGACTCTTATCTGATGCCATTACTTAGTGGGTTAGTTGTAGAAAGTGAGTTAAGGAAACACACAAAAGTCATTTCGCGTGAGATTACATTTCAGCCTCATATTATACGGAGTCATAATAATGTCTATAATGCCAAGTCAATTGAAAGAATTGTAAAAAATACTACGCCATTCCGACAAAGAAGTGAACTAACTCAAACTGACTTATATTTCGATTCTGTAAACTATGTCGATTTTATTGCATCCTGTATAATTTCCTCAACAAAAAATGTCTTCGGAGCAAATTATTATTATTTCTTGCTACAATAAACTCGCACGGACATAATGTATTTTGTTCCGCGTTCGAGATTTTTCAATTGTAATTAATAAAATACAAGCTTCTCGGCTAATACGAATAAGACATTCTACTGATTTGCAATACATATACTCTTTTCTGAGTGAGATAATTGTATATATTAGTTTTTGCCGGTGGAAATGGGGACAGAACAGCTCATGCATTGGCATTTTTGCACTGGTAGTGAGATTTCCATATAGAAAAGTCAGTCGTGAGATTCTTTCCTCTAGTTCAAAGTCAAAGACACGAATATTTGTTAAATTCCATTTTCTTGGACATTATATTTTACTAAGTAAATGTCTTCTATTATTTTTTTTCTGAACAAATGCCACTTTTGGAGTGTTTAACTCTGATGATGCAATTTATATCTTCAGCTGAATGGTGGACAATTTGAAGGCACAATCCAATTCACAACTAATTTTCGAAAATATCCATTACAACATATCTAATTGTGTGGTTCTTTTTCAGTATGAATAGTGATCAATGATCATGAAATCATATAGAAACGCGCATATATTACCACATTTTTCCGAGAATATTATGGATATTATGTATTCTATCGAATGTCAATAGTGAGAAATAATTATCTATTATAATTTCTTCGATGTCACGTTCGTCCCTGAGAACATACTTTGTACGTGATAAATTTTCTTCATTGGCTGAATTGTTATGGACATTTTTCCCACGCTTGATACATTCTCAATCATATACTGGGAAAACTATGCCTAGTGCTCGAAATACATTGTTTTCAACTTCCAAAGTTGTCAGTTGAGATTAAAAATTCAGTTGATATGTTGTTCCAGTCCGTATCTTGACTATTATGTTCTAAAATACACTCTCAAGAGATATTTTGTTATGGGCACCTGTAGTGGAACAACATAAAAGGGCATAAAAACATCAGAGGCATTTCGTCCCTCTAATTCGTCATTATTATATTTGAAATTTCAGATACGCAAGGAATACTTTCAAAAGATTAAGATCCTAGATGTAGATACAGTGACCGGAGGTTATAATAAAATGCCGACTAAACCACTAATCTTTCTCCGGGTTGACACCTGTCAAAATTGATGTATTGGACGACTCGACAACTAAGGGTGAGTATTAGGCGATAAGGATGAAAGACGTTTAACAGGTTGTTTAACTTTTTTCGTTTTTCGAATAGATTCTTCCCTCATGTTGAAAACAAAATTTATATAGGTACCCCGACTGTTTTTCAATTCCTTCGTATAAGGTGGCATAAGTATGTTCAACAAGATCAACATTTTTTATTGTATTTCGTAGATATCTCCTCAATACTGTTGACTGACTGAAAACAAACTATGTTTCTCATCACGACTGACATTTTAGCTGAAATAACCAACTATTTATTTATGATCAATAATCTCTTGACTACTTCTATTCACCATTTCTGTTCCCGACGAAATTTGAAAAACTGGTTATATTTCTTACGAGTGACGGTTCACTTGAAACAAATAGCTGTTAATTCATGACTAATAATACCTCAACAGTTCCTTAGTAATACACCATTAGCGATAGCAAATGTCAAATGAACTGGTTATTCATCTTGATTCAAAATATTGTAACGAGACTGATCGTTTTCTATTTCCAATGAACTTCACTGACAGTTTACTTGAAACAGGTGACTGATTATTCATTATTGATAACTGTTTATTCATGACTGCTAATGAGTTAACAATTTCCTGGTAATACACTATAAGCGGTAGCAAATGAACTGGTTATCTAGCGAAATCAAAATAAAAAAAGCTAATGACCTGTTGATGCCTTATACGAAGTGAAAAAATGAACTGGTTATTCATCATATTATTCAAAATATTGTAACGAAACTGTTCCATTCCTATTTCCAATGAACTTCTCTGACAGTTTACTTGAAACAGGTGACTGATTATTCATTATTGATAACTGTTTATTCATGACTACTAATGAGTTAACAACTTCCTGGTAATACACTATAAGCGGTAGCAAATGAACTGGTTATCTAGCGAAATCAAAATAAAAAAGCTAATGACCTGTCGATGCCTTATACGAAGTGAAAAAATGAACTGGTTCATATCCAAAATATTGTAACGAAACTGTTCCATTCCTATTTCCAATGAACTTTACTGACAGTTTACTTCAAACAGATGACTGATTTACAACTGTTTATTCATTACTAATAACACCTTGACCACTTCCTGGTAATACACTATAGCAAAAGAACTGGTTATTCATCATAACCCAACAATTGGTTCATTAATGGCAAACCAACCAATGCACCAACCAATAATGACGCGTGTTCGCCGGGTAGGTACGCCCCTGTGGATTTTTCAAAATAACCGGTGGATCGTCACCGAGAAGAAAATAATGAAGAAAACCTCCGGAGTAGCGGATCACGTTCCAGAGACACTCGTTTCTCGGAACGACAGAGTGGGGAAGAAGGAGGCTGGGGAGCATTTGAAACATCCGCCAGCGAGTAATTAAAAAAACAAACAAACCTCGCGACATTGTGTAGACGAGTCCGTGTCAGTTTTTTCCTTTCGATCGTCTCGCTTTCAAGTTTCCACCGTGTGCTATTCAGATGATGTATACTGGTCCCGCTAAGGAATCCAACTCTCTGTATAACTATTTGGAAAAAAAAAACAATGTCATACCGAGCTCGGGACTTACTAGTCAAAGGGGCATCCGTTCGGAAACAGTCTTTGTCTACCTTTGTGTGACATCTTCGGTATTAAGACAGATGTATACAAGGCGGTCCAAAATTCTCTACCGATATGCCTGAGGATGACAGAACATTTTAATGATGATAGTTATTTATGTATCAATGGCGTAAAATAGGCTTTTATGGACCGCAGCGTGCCAGAGCGATAGCCACACCTATAGATCCATAAAAACAAGTTACGCCCGAAATACATACAACATTTTATGCACGACCAGTATATTTCATTGTAAATACCTCGCTTCACCTCTCAAGCATTATAGGAATTAAACGGTTCTTAAATACCTCTTAAACCCCTAGTTTTTGCTACCCCCATGAAAAAGCATTCCACATGAGAGTGTTTTTACTTTTTCTCTATCTCTTATAATAAGGGAGTTATAAAGGGTTTACAATTTGCTCACGTTCCAGACTGGTGGGTGAATAAATAGACTAGTAGCCATATTTGCTGTCAATACAGACACATATATATAATAACAACTATATGGATAACACCTATTCTTCTCTTCACGCGAAAATGAAGCCAGTTTTGGAAAAACAAAAGACTGTCTGGCTTGCTAATGATGAATTGTGCGCATGCGCGGGTTTTGACGAGATTAAATCCACTGAAGTTTTCAGAATTCATAGGTTAGGTATATTTGTTAACACAAATTATGTAAAAGAGCGTTAATATAGTTATTAATGTACTTACTGATTGTTCACAGAAGTGATTAGTCAGTGATAACAGTGATTGATCAAAAATTAGCCCACGAATCTTGTTCCGATGACTTTATCGTCACAGGTTTCTCAGCAAATCGCAAGTATCGCTTTGTAGATCACATTGCATTTATCATCAACTATTATTCAATATCGTCCAACAATCCATCAACGAATGAATATTTGAAAAATATATGTCATGAAGAAATAAAAACATCGAATTGAAGGTTATCTGACACATTTGATTGATTTTTAATAATAATCATACGTTTGTCGCTCACTAGAAAGCTACTCTCCTCCATGATGAAAACGAATGTCGATTCTTAGTTCAAACTTGCGCATGCGCATATTCGCGATTGGTCCCGCAGACTGTCATTTGTTTTATTTTTTGGCTTCAGCTCTGGTATCCATGTTACCTATATAGTTATTATTAGATATAATAAATAGTCATTACGAAATGCATTCCAGTGACGAAGAAACTGTGAATTGTACTCCACCAGAATCAGTAAAGCAGCTGAGGATGCGAATAATTAATAATTTATTGTCCGGCGGGCGGTAAAGTAGTCCGAGGGTGGTAAAGTGCTATTTTACGCCCGCACAACCGGGCGAAAAAGTGCCATTTTACGCCCGGTCGTGCATACAGGTAATTTTTCATGTGGAGTATTTTCTGAAAATGGATAATAAGAAAGATATGTCACTTTGAAGGAGGTAGATAAATATTCACCTTGAAATGCCTATCGAATTCATGTTTTGAAGTAGATCTTCTGGACACCAGTTTTCCATACGGAAGAGAGGACTCAATAATGAGTATAGTTAACCACGGTTGAACCTCTTAATGTTGAACCTCTCATTTTTTAATATTATCTTTTTCTTTCAAGTTAAAGATAGGATTCGATTGATAGTATTTGAATTGATGTAGGGACGGACTATATATTGGTTCTAACAATGAATTCTATCTCTCAAAATGGTGATAAGATATCATAGGAAAACTGATATTATTCCACCCACCTTCATATTTCGATGATATATCAGCCTGGATTGAATGATTTTTGGCAAGGCAGGTTACAAAGATATAGATACGATGAATAAATGATGGAGATTATGAAAGAGAGATAATAGTGAAATTTTGAAGAGATGATATAGAGATAATGGAGAGATGATAGAGAATCGATAATGAGAAGAGAAAAATTTATAAAGATATTATGGACATAATGAATAATTAATAGAGATAGATACTCCAGATATGATAGGAATAAAGAATTAATGGAAAAATAGTGTCAAGATAGATATAGATATCACGGATAGGTGATGGAGATAAGATTGAGAGATAATGAAGAGATGCTGGAGAGATACTCCAAAGAATTTATTTTTATTTATTGGTTATTCTTCAGTAAAAAAAGTCATCAACTTAGTCTCATATGTAAATCCCCATCAGTATACTGAGTGAGGTTTAGTTTCTCAATAAGATGTATTTTTGAAATTTCGACATTTGGATTCTTAACTGAATATCTGTTGGAACTCATTATAATAACAAGGCGAAAAAAATTAACCTGTTCTACAATAATCATTTTTTCAAATAGGTACCCAAAGATTCCGCTTATCAGGAATAGAATCAAAATAGTACATTATGACACAAGTTTTATAAGACGCTATTTTGTCGCACGCGTTGTTTGGAAGTGAACAAGTGCGACAACGTGTCTTATAAAACGTGTGTCATATATAATTTTTTCTATTTTGAAGAAAAAAATTGATTTAAAATCGAGAAATTACAGAAATATCTTCGATTGGTAACAATGATGACATTAAAATAATTGAAATAATTAAAGCCCAGTTTACAGTCGAGCGATTTTGATTATTGCAATACCAGCGGTGAAAAATTCAATGTTGTTATTGTTTTTATTGGTCAATTCGAATAAAAATACACTCTGAATTGAAACATACCAATTAAAACATTGAGTTTTTCACTGCTAATATCACCAATTCCAAAATCGCTCAGAAGTAAGTTGGGCCTAAATCTTCTGACTTTTATTTGACAGTTCGATTGTACCATTCTCCAAATAATAAAAAATGCGTATCGAAATAGAGGCTATTTCGACACGCATTTGCGTTGCACAATGACTTCATTATACAACCAAAATAGAAAAACTCCGTTTGGATAAATGATCTAAGCGGTGTAGTGATTGGCGAAACCAATTAAAACTGTCATTTATGTCACTTTATTGGCGAAATATCTGTCATAACTGACTGATTCCCATTTGAATGGCTCAAAAAAATACTAATCGGTCTCTGCCAATGAATCCAACATATAACATGAATATAAGTACAACACTATAGCTGTTCAACTTTGATAATTGTGAGTTCGGCCCCCTGTTGGTAAAATTTGGCGTACGCCCATGGCCGCCGGCCTTCTCGACTCGTCCCGTGATTGATACGCATCTCGAAAGAACACGGATCCAATAAATCATCGTAGATCCATAGATTCGGATCGATAACAATGGGCCTGCATGGATCTATTGAAAAAAAATTCCCACATCAATTCGAATAATGCGCTAGATAAAAGCGAACGCGATTCCAGAGCATTTGGAAGTTATGCGCTTCGATTATGATTATTAAATTATAATAAACATTCATTTGCGAATATGTGGTTCGACTGCGTGATTCGAAAGAGAGACTTTGTCCATGGGTAAAAACAGTTAACCGCTAGTTTACTGTTATGAAATAATGATACCGAGAGTAGTTAGATCCCAGATAAGCCGTATTATTTATATAGCACCTTCACGTTTTGCCTGGCTCGTTTTATAACAATATATTCAACAATATCATCAGGTTTCATTCACCGGAACAAACTAAAAGATAGAAAGGTGCCAGTTGCGTTCCTGTATGATTTTTCATTTTCGATTTATATTTCTTCAAGCCCATTGAAAATGAGGGCATTATAGTTTTCAAATCTCAAAGTGGAGTGGATGTTGTTTGGGAATGAGTAATCTGAAGATTTATGAAATTATAGTCTCATTTTTGGTAAATCTTCGTTTATCGCACTAAAATGAATTTGAAGAAGAATTTGGTGGAACTGACGTATTTAGACCTCCTGATCACGAATCTAAAGTCAAAACGCGGCGGTCTCAAGTATTTTCATTTTTCGGAGATACTGCCCCATTTTGTCTCGAAAATGTATCATTATATTTGAAATCTCAAATTTCTGCTATCAAAAACTCACAAAATTCACCCTTCTTTGAACCAAAACATAACACACGCTTACATTTACTTGTTTCCAACACAGAAAAAGCTATTATTTTTACAAAAATTCACCCTTTTTTTAAACGTAAACAAATAGTAATTTACGTAACAAGTCCGGAAAATACTGTTTTTTTGGATGAGTGGACAAAATTCTAGGACGAGCGTAGCGAGTCCTGGATGTCTGCGAGTCCAAAAAAACTGTTTTCGGGCGTGTTGCGTGCACAATTTTTTCGGCAACCGTATAGAATAACAAATCAAAGAAACACATTTCTTTATTAGAACAAAATTTCGAACATTTCAATTCTTATTTATATTAATATTTATATTAAAATTAGAACAATTGTTAATATTGAATGGATTCAATTTGTTTGAAATGCTTGGTATATTTAAGTGCCTTTTGTTGAAGTCAGAACAAGAAGGTAAAGTTTCCGTTTCACATTGATTGTTTTCATCTGATAATTTTTGAATGTTAGCTAATTTTATGTCAGATAGCTGTCAGTCGTTATTTTGCTGCTATGGTAATGATCAACTGCATTTATCAAAACCATACTACCAAGATTTTCATATTTACAATGACAACAACGATGTGATTCTTCCCGGCCTAGTCCGGGAAGTACGTACTTCCCGGACTAGGCCGGAAAAATGCCACTTTCTCAAGAAAAAATCGTCTGGAAAGTACGTACTTTCCGGACGGTTGCCGAAAAACATCTTTTTTCACTGATCTTCTGGTGATTTGTATTTAAGATGTTGGTAACGTCTTACCATGAGCCAGTGAAAAAAAAGTTGTAAATAGTCTTTTGGTTCAAAGAAGGGTGAATTTTGTTTGTTTTTAATAGCAGAAATTTGACATGTCAAATGGTGCATTTTTGAGACAAAATGGGGCCGTATCTCCGAAAATACTTGAGACCGCCGCGTTCTGACTTCAGATTCCTGAACATAAGGTCAAAATACGAAAATTCCACCAAAAATTGTTGTCGAACTCATAGGAGTGTGATAATCTAAGTTTTACCCAGTTTGTTTGTGATCATGGAATGGTAGAATTTTCATAGCAATACTGAAGAGTTTTATGCCGTTTCTGACTGATACAATTTTTTATTGAGCCTATAGATCAATCGGGCAGAGTCTGGTGATTTTGGTGGCCAAATGATGACTTCCCGCTCCATTTATCCCAACTCATTCGTATTCCTTATTCCTCTTCCTTGCTTTTCCACGCCCATGTCTAGCCAAATATTGAAACTGTCCTGTAGAACTGTAATGATTGCGGTAAACAATTTATACAAACAACAAGTTAATCTTGAGGAATTCATCAACTAGGTGTGAAAGCACGGAAAAATAGATGGTAAACCTTCTTTTATGATCCCATGAAATGTTCCTTTTGTCAAGCCGATTATTTCGAGTACTGTGGCAGAGTGACAGCCAGTTTATTTGTACAGGGTGTACTTGTGTGTATTTTGCCTATCTCACGCAATAAAATTTCGAAGTGTTCAATAAATAAAGTTGACTTTTAGGTCGGCTTGCAAAGAAGAGAAATGTCCATAGTAATAAAATGAAGTAAATCCAATTTCTGATTTTCGATTTCAAAAAACAAAAAAAAAAGTATATCAACGTATATTTTTTCAAAACCGCTCATGTGATAATGACGCGGGATTTTGCTCGTTTTGTGGTATGAATAAGCTTGTAAAACATCAGCAACATCTGGAATCACTGTAAGAAAATGTTGGCTCGATCGCGGCTATACCCAAAGGCAGAGGAAGAATTCAAAATATTTTCTCTTTTTCCTAGCGATAAATTCAAGTATGTATCGGTATGCCTATGACATTTCATGTTACATGCATGATGATAGTTGTGGCATTCGCCCATTAGGATCGTTCGATTATTTTTACAGGGTAATTCAATCTCTCGAAAATAGCTCCCAAATTAAAGTGCAATATAGTATAATAGGTATAATTGACCGACATAATAACCCTTTTGAAATGTACGTGCGTAAAAAAATCTCGTACGTATTCTCATTCACCTCGGTCTCGTTTTTCAATCACGAAAAAAACAACAACAACAACAACTACCTGATGCGCCTGTGAGAATGACTACCTACTAATTCGAAAATAATTTGTCGCGGACGTATTATGGTATTATAGAGTGGAAAAGGGCAGTACGCATCACATTTAACCTAAGTGTTTCGTGATTACGGGTTTGACTTTCAGACCCACCTCCTTTTAGCTTTATTAATTTCAATTTAAACTGCTCGCCAGTTGGCTCTGCCCCAATGTTGCCAATTGGCGGGAAATTACCCGCATTGCGGGAAATTTGATCACCCGTGGGATATTTGACGGGATGAGTCATTTGGCGGGAAATATGCGGGAAATCATGAAGTTTCATGCATTTAGTGAAATCTTTTCATATTTCATGGTGATATTCAATAAAAGGTATTTATGCTCATGCGGAGAAATATTTATTTTTGCTTCCTTCACTTGTCCATCACGTCCATGATGAAATAAGCATTGACGTCATGACCTTCGTGACACCCATTGTCATCTCCTCAAACATCTTGATGCTGTCACTTGTCACTGTTGTCACGTATCACCACGTCGTACCTATCTCTGGTTGAAAATGATTTCAATAATAGAAACAAAACCTGTAGTCACAAGGATGAATCGGGAACTGCTGACTCAGAAGTGGGATTTTTGAATATTATCTTCCTTCAGCGAACCGAATCAAGGAAAACAAATACTTTTACACTTCGAAATGATCCCAAAAATACTGAAATTACTAAACAAACCGATACAAAAATGAAATGAATATTTTGATTTTGAATATGGAGTGAAATGGTGGGAAATGGCGGGAAATTCTGTCAAGATCTGTGGTATATTGACAGATTTCAGATTGGCAACACTGCTCTGCCCTCTGCCTCTGCTTCTGCCGTTCTCGTCTCACGTCCAACAGGTGTGGTCTATTTGTTAGCAACACGTGATATCCGACTAATGGGGGGGTAAATCACCCGATGCAACAGGGGCGTTCGTGGTTGGGGGGGTTGTCCTGTCAAAGTTGGATCTTGGCGCAAAAAAGTTGCATTTTTATGGTTACCGCGTAAGGTAACTGAGCAAGAGGTCATTATTTCCAACATTTGTTAGATTTTCCGTTCATGGCGGGAAAGTGGAATTTTTTGCCAAAGGGACAAAGGAACTCATCTATGTATCCAACAGTAATATTGTGGCTATTTCTATACGCAAGTTACAAGTACTATCTAGCTCATTCCTATGATATTGTATACTTTGCAGCATCATCATAATTGAGTCTATTTGTTTAAGAGATACACTTTCTGATTCAGTCTTTGCCTGTTTTTCATCTCGATCGTGAGATAAATAAAGACCCTGTAAAAGATTTTTCGTTTTTTAAAAAGCTTCTTCACGAAAACCAACTTGTAACTCGCTTTTGCGTTTCATAATGACTTCATTATATAACCAAAATGGAAAAATATTATTTTCGCTGCATATTCAATTGACTGATGTTTTTTTTTTGAGAAATGCGACAAGTTTAGGATACTTACTTTGATATATTTAGCATTCAAGCATTTCATGGCAACATGTCATGATAATATTATCATATCATAGTTCATACTTTTCCTCGATTTCTCTGGTAGGAGGTACAAATTCACAATTTTTGCTCTTTCTGCTACATGGCAAGGTGCCTTAGATTATTCACAGTTACTATTTTCAATCATCCAAGAGAATATAAGTTCGTTTTCAACAATATACTTGTGGTAGAGGCGAGCGTTTTTACAATATCTATAAATAAGTATCTGAGAATACTTTGTTATAAAGTATATAGACAAAAATAATGATATTTTATAAAACCTATGGGTAATTATCACGCGCATTTTTTGTCGATATTTTTAATATTCTAAAGAGAGCGATTATTTCAAATTTTCAGGACATTTTACTATAAGCTTCCTATTAGGATACTTATTTCACATAAGCTCTTAGATGATTTAAGAGCCGTTTCGTCTGATGATTCGTTGTTTTCAATTGAAATTCAAATTCTTTATTTTTTCTTAAATGACAAATGGTAAATTGCATTTGAAGTCGTCGTATAAATACACTAAACTAAAAATACTGAATACTAAAAGTGACATACATTGTATATAACACGTAATACAAACATTCGCTTAAAACATCTCATATCACATAATATATAAATAATAATAGTTAAAATAAACATATTAGAAATGGTGTTCGTTTAGGTAATCGGTTACGGTATAATAGCATTTATTTAGAAGAAACTGTTTCAACAATTTTTTGAACACATAAATGCTATTACAAAACTTGATGTCAGTATAGGAAGATTATTGAATAATCTGGGGCCCATGCATTACGGTGATTGATAGCTCTTTTCTAATCGTACTGACTGAAAATGTACATCCTTCTTTTTCCTTGTACTGTACTCATGTACTTCATCATTATGAATGAAATTGTTTTTATTTTGAAAGACATACACACACGATTCAAATATATATAATGATGAAACTGTTAATATTCCTAGATCTGGAAATAATTGTCTGCATGAATGAGATTATGGTACTCGTGCTATGCAACGAATAATCTTTTTTTGCGCAATGAAAATTTCGAAAAAAATTTTAGAAACTCCCCACATTACTATTCCATGCCCCAATTGAGAATCAACATAAGAATAATAGAGTACTATCAACTGCTGTTTAGTTGGTATAACTATCATATTCCTTAACAAATAGCCATTAAATGAAGTTCAGAGATAATATGTCCACATTGTTCTCTCCAGTCAAAATGCTCATCGATATGGAGTCCAAGGAATTTAAAATTCTCACCTGAACTATAGATAATTGTTCACCATTAAAATTTATATTTATCGACTTGCAAGTATTTTGTCTATTATGAAATCTAATTTAATCCTTTATAATGATACAGAGGGGTTTTCAATCCATGTTTAAATTTTTTTTAAATCAAGGGGGCATTAACTGCCAATTCAGCTAATGAATATGAGTTAGGTATCATTTATCTTTCGAAAAAATATCCCTACGGCTTTCCTAATAAACCACAAATCAAAAGGCCACGTGGCCGTGAGACAAACAAAATTACGTCCCATCAGACCGAACTCATGTCCGACATTCGATACCCCCGACTAACCTGAAAACCTACAAAAACGTATTATGAGAGCTGTTCTTCGCTATCGAACATGACGGCCGATTTGAAACTAATTGACCATATTCAATAGATATTGGTGGCAGCTTCTTAGCGTTTTAGGGTTGGTACTGATCTGTCATAAATGTCGACTGTCATCAATGTCAACTATCATTAATGTCAACTGTCATTTAATTTGATCGTTTTCATATCCTGGTTTCATATAAATTCATTATAAATATGAAATAACCAAACATGTATATGAATAGAAAAATATTGATGACTTGATGGGCTTATCTGAACTCATTCACAACTGACATTTATGACTATTGACGTTGATGACAGATTATTGCCAACTTGAGAATGCTCAAAAAGCTGCCACCGAAAGCTGTTGAATATGGTCAATTGATGTATTGCTGGGAAGATGACCAACCATACGGCACAAAACGAGTACAAAATCTTAGTGAGAAATAGATGGCGCTGGGATAGTACCTTAATTGAGATTCAGATGTCGTGATTGTCGTGCAACATCATATTTAGTTTCTTGATTTAGTTCCCTATTAAATAAACAGATGTCTTATCATCGAGAACGTTTGTGATGGTTCCATGGTGTCTGTGTTCTGAGATTAGTGGTTCATTTCACAGAAATCATAGTACTAACGACGACGAAACGACGTCGTTAGTGGTATAATTTCTGTGATTATGTGCCTCTGTGGTTCATTCGTGTGAAGAAGGTTATGTTGTGTTGTGTTGTGTTGTTTTCGATTACTCGTGTTTGTCGCCTTTTAGCTTGGCCTTTTAGATCATCTTGACGCTTGTTACGTTTTTGTTTGTTGAGAGAAGAGATAATTGCTTTTCAAAAATGCCTGCACATAGTTTTGATTGTGTTTATGTTATGTGTAACAAAAATCGGATTGCTAACAAGGAGCTGACTTTTTTTTCCTTCCCTTGGAAAAATGCATCTCGTTGCAAAGAATGGGTGATGAATTGTGGAAAGTATGTTGCAAACGGAGTCTTCTATGGACTATGCTTGTTGAATCTTTTTTCAAATAAAAGGAATAATCGCACCTTAGAGAAACCTTCGCATTTATTTGACAACACCCTGTCGTACCCTGTATTATTTCAATAAATAGGTATTTGATGATGCTTCATAAATAACAAACATGTCATTATTTTGAATTGAAATATTTCCATCATTCTACATGTTGAGGATTAGTAACAGTTAATATGGAGTTATAATTGATATATTATTTCATCCATCAACGATTATTGTAATGTACTCTTTATTCTTCAAACATCCATTATTTACTTTGTTTCATCTTTGATATTCATTCAATATTTCAAATTCATAAGCCTAATAACTCTATAGCTACGTGACTTTGAATCTCCGCGTAATATTACTCATTTAAAAATCTTAATATTCGCAAATACGGCAAATATTCGTAAATAAAAATTTCGTCGCACTCATAGACTGTCAAAAGCACAGAACTCGGAGAACTGAGTTCCGTGGGCAAATTAATCTGAAGTTGCTTTACAGTTGCCTGTTAGAAATGTAACATGAGTTGATGAAATCTGTAATTATTCTACAATCTGTAAAATTCTTTGCGAGGGCGCCACAAGACGGTGGCAAAACGATAGGCGAGGGATGCGAGGGGAAAGGGAACTGAGAATACACAGGTTGGACATCTTGGGAACGTTCCGATGAAAAGAGCGCGTTGCACAACATCAGTTTCGATTGGGATAAAAACAATCTCGGTGCCAGTATCTCAGCTCCCCGAGCGAATGGTTTGGATTCCACTATAAGCTGTAGGTCTCGCTTATTTTCTTTGCCCTGTTCGCGTTTCGAATTTTGCATGTGGAGTTGATGGTTCTTTACTTCGCGGTAGAAATGTACCAAACAGAGCAAATTATGCAGTGCTTTCGTGCATGTTGTAGGTATAGTGGATGAATTCAATTTTAGCCAAATCATGCATTTTAAAGGGAATTCCAAAAATAGCTCGATTTTCAGTTTCAATTTGTCAATTCAAAAAAAAACTCTCATTGTGAATTTCTCGAACGAAAGCTCAAATCAAAAATTTACAATTGAAGTTTTTTTGTAAATCGAACATAAAAATATTTCGGGGAAAAGTGAAAATAACAACCCTGTGAAGAGAAGAAAAACATTAAAATTCAAAATGACTAATGAAATGATGCAATATCCACATTTTCGGAAAAAAAATATTTGAATAGTATTGGTTAGATAGTACGATTATAGTTTATCGTAAAAAATAATAAAAACGTAAATCAGAAAATTTCTATATTTTTTTGCACTAATTGAACCAATTTCGTAGATATCTCTTAGATAAGCAAGATCCTCATATAGTGGCGTTCAAAAAAAGGACAGCTTGTAGGTATACGGTATTTTTATTTTCTTGACTACGCTACATTTTTATGAAATTATTCAATCCATTAGATTGGACGCTTCAAATTCATTCGTTAAATAGGAATAGATATCAATCCTGATGATTTCATTGAGATTGTGTTCATATAGATCCTGCAATTTGTAAGTCATTACAAAATAAAAAATAAACGAAATTTTGAACATTGTGGATATTGAAATATTAAAATTCATGTTATAGAGCTTTATATGAAGTTACATTGTTGTACTCCAATAATAATTGTTATAAAAAAAACGGATTGCATATCAATATTGTTACACTATACAGGGTTACTCACGGTCGATGGTACCTTAGACGTTTACGAAGAACGGGAAATAGGATCATTCTGAAAATTTGGTTTTCCAAGTAGTTGCTCTTGGTCTATCGATCTAAAATATTTTCAGCAATACAGTGTTGCCGCTTCTATCGAAAAGTAACAACAACTTTGTTATTTCAAATGGAACACCCTGTGTTTTATTTCATTTTCAAATTCTTCCTGAAGAGCTGATTTCGTCGATATATCATACTTGGGGCATAGCGAGAAAGATTACAGAGATATAGGGTGTGAAAAATCGAGATTTTTCAAATTTACAATTTTTTATCCATTCTTGCTCAAAACGGAATTTTGAGTTTTGCATCACCCTCTATTTGTTTCTATTAAATGTCATTGGCTAGTAAATAAAAAGTTAAGATAGGGACATGTGAGTCTTTGAATAGGTTCGACACAAAAAATTCCTACAGTTGAAAAATCTCGATTTTTCACACCCTATTTCTCTGTAATCTTTCTCGCTATACCCCAAGTATGATAGATTGACGAAATCAGCTCTTCAGGAAAAATTCAAAAATGTAATAAAATACAGGGTGTTCCATTTGAAATAACAAAGTTGTTGCTACTTTTCGATAGAAGCGGCAACACTGTATTGATGAAACTATTTTAGATCGATAGACCAAGAGCAACTACTTGAGAAACCAAATTTTCAGAATAATCCTACGTCCCGTTCTCCGTAAACGTCTAAGGTACCATCGACTGTGAGTGACCCTGTATTAATCTTATGTTTTATGTAAAGTTATATTGTTATACTCCAGTTATTATTGTAATTCTTATATTATATGTAAAATATCATGCTGTCTTATGCAGAAAAAAAAATACTACTACACTGAGATTATAATGTTCCATCACCAGCATATTGCTGATTAGAAACAAAAATCAAATTACTACAAAATACCTGTTTATTTTTAATATTTTAGATATACATGTATATATGTGAAAAAAAAATTGTAATTGCTTGTAAAAAAAAAAGATTGCTTTATAATTATTTTATTATAAATACCTAGATTGAAATGAGAATTGGTACATTTATTATTCGATTATTGTTTTCATTCCAATATGAAATCTGAAACGAGTTTGTTGAATTCATCGGGATACCTCAGATGAATATTGTGTTTGCCATTTGGAAACCTGTATAACCTGCAACAAAAAAGGCTCAATTTATAAATGAATACCAGGAAACCAAACATTCAATGATGAGAGCTCTGACAACGCTAAATTATTTTCTTTATCCTATGTATGGAAAATATCACCAAATTTATCTCAGCCAGAAAAAAACTGAATAATCCGATATACTCACTTGGATCCCTTGATGTTGTTGAGCAAATTTAGGGGATGTTCCAGGGATAGCAAGGGGTCCTTATCCCCATGCAGGATGAAAGTGGGACACTTAATGTCTTTCAGCAGACCACTGCAAATATCACCACCATTGTCTTGGATCGCTTTGAATGCGTCACTGTATCTATTCATCAAATCCTGAAGCCCTTTTTCCGTATACAGAGCGATCAGGGGCTCCTTCATGCCTTTTGACCACGTGCTGAGGTCTTTTATGCCTGAAAAATTGCAGTGCTACGTGTTTTGAAAATATCGCAACATCCTGTTGATACCACTTACTATCGACGAATTTGTTTTCGAATGGAGAAATGTAGGTTCCGGTACCCCATACAACCAGTTTTTCCACTTTTTCTGGATATTTGGCGGCCAAGAACAAACTGGTCACTCCTCCGTCACTCCAACCTAGTAACGAATATTTGGGAATGTCTAGCACCTGAAATGGTAGATCAAGCATATAGTTCAATCAATCAATCAAGGTTGCTTTGTTGTCGAAAAGAGAAAAAAAATTTATTGACAAAGCATGGTCACGAAAAAATATAATATACATGTATAAATAAATGAAATGGGGTAAGATACGGTGACAGTACCAACGTTGAATTTGTTAATTACAATAAAAATATACAGGGTGATTTTTTTGACTGTCTATTAGAAGTATCTCTTGAACTAAAAGGGATATTTTTTTGAAATCTTGGCAACAGACACAGGATGAGGAGTTCTATTCGATGAAAATATTTTCAGCGTTGCGGCGTTGCCGCTTCTACCAAAAAGTAGCAACAACTCTGTTATTTCAAATGGAACACCCTGTATTTTATTTCATTTTCATATTCTTCCTGATGAGCTGATTTCGTCGATCTATCATACTTGGGGTATAGCGAGAAAGATTACAGAGATATAGGGTGTGAAAAATCGCGATTTTTCAACTGTAGGAATTTTTTTTGCCAAAACTATCCATTATTGCTCAAAACGGCTTTCATGTCCCTATCCTAACTTTCCATTTACTATCGATTGATATTTAATTGAAACAAATACAGGGTGGTTCATAGTTTTGAGTTTTGCACCACCCTCTATTTGTTTCTATTAAATGTCAGTAGATAGTAAATGAAAAGTTAAGATAGGGACATTCAAGCCTTTTTGAGCAAAAATAAATAGTATCGACACAAAAAATTCATAAAGTTGAAAAATCTCGATTTATCACACCCTATATCTCTGTTATCATTTACCCTAGACCTAGACAAGTATGATGCATTGACGGAATCAGCTATTCGGGGAGAATTCAAAAATGTAACAAAATATGGGGTGTTCCATCCGAAATAACAAAATTGTTGCTACTTTTTGGTAAAAGCGGCAACGCTGAAAATATTTTTATCGAATAGAACTCCTCATCCTGTGTCGGTTGCCAAGTTTTCAAAAAATTATCTCTCTACGTTCTAGAGATACAAAAAAAATCACCCTGTACATAACTATACAAAATTAGTCAAAAACAAATAGAGATAATAACAAAAACATACATAAAGATATATTGTGTACGTTGTACGAAATAAACAATCAAATTATAAAAATATAAAAAAATTTATAGCAACCGTTCATGTCTGGTTACGACAAAGTAAAAGATCACTGTCACTTAACAAATACTTGGGAGCTGCAAATTCAATATGTGATTTGAATTATGAAATTTCAAATTTTGTGCCGATATTTTAAGAACCTACGGTCACCTTATCTTGAAACATCAGATGAAGAAAATTAATTGATTTTTTCAAAAAAGGAAAATACATTTCGTTCTTCGTCTCCACGTGTTTTTCACAAGATTCTCGTAGTATTTTCGAACTTATAACCTGGAAATTTGAATTCAAATCGGTATGTAGAAACTGCTCGACAATTTTCGGATCCTCTACAATCTAGAGTCATGCCCCAGAAAGGAGTTTTTCGACAAAGTTTTTTACCATTGATGAGTCAAGTTTCGAGTGCCATATTTACCTTCATCAATTTTTGTGCCAAGTTGGCATCAACTTCGAAAAAATCGGGGTTGAGCTGCTTATCTTGCGGTCGACTTTTTCCATACCCAGGAGGGTCCCAAGCGACGATGGTGAATTTACTCCTGCAATTTCCAAGGATCATGCATGAAATGATTGCAATAATACGACATATGAACTACAAAAAAAAGTTGTACGAATAATATCAAAGGCTGGTTATCGAGAACATTGTAAACCGTTATTTGAAAAATTCAGAATCTTAACTTTACTTTCAGTATTCATTCTACAATGTGTTATGTTTGTGAAAGAGAACGAAAAGTCTCTATTTTCAAATTCTTCATACCATTCTCATGACACAAGAAATAGAAATTCGTTGAGCATTCCCTATCATCGCCTGAAAAAAACTCAACAGCCAATTCATCACACATCCATAAATATTTTTAACAAATTACCGGATGCACTGAAAAATGCCCATACCAAACAGTTAAAGGCAGCAATCATCAATATATTATTAAAAAATACATTCTATTCTCTAGAAGAATATTTCGAATTCAATTTTGACGAAACAATGAACTATAAGATATAAGCAGGCATTTATTTTATCTGTGTTTTTGTTGTGATGTAATAGGTATTGACTAATTTTAAATTATATGTACATTTTTTTGAATTTCATGTACCTATTTCTTGTGACTGAACTTAACATAAGTATACATATAGTTTTATATTAAAATTTTTACTATAATTGTTGACGCTTTCTGTCAGATATATACCTGTACTCAATGTTGTTCATATTTTGTTCATATTTTTGTTTTCGTATTTCTTGACAACCTTAAATGTAACTTACATAACTTGGGCCAATAAATTATGATTATGATTATGATTATGACATGTGAATTAGGTACCTATCCAGTCTGTCGATTTGTGGTTGGAAATCGCTCGAAATTGTTCCCACCATCCCTGCCAGGCACATAATGTGTTTGGGTCCATTCCCTACCTTGATGTAATTCACTGTTTGACCTTCGATGACGATCTGTTGTTCCTAAAAGATATTCCCCTTGTATCATTTTTCATTCCCATTTTTTTTTTCTGGATTTATATGATGTTGTGTCTGTGAAGTTGGTCGTTTTATTTATGTGAATATGAATGGACCTAGGATGGAGCCCAGAAGAACCCCCAATATAAATGCCAATTTTAACAGTTAGGTTTGTGGATATGCAATGCTTATCTTGGATACCTACATACGTTTATTGAGTTGGCAAAATATTTTTTCGGCAACCGTCCGGGAAGTACGTACTTCCCGGACTAGGCCGGGAAGAATCACATCGTTGTGGTCATTGTAAATATGAAAATCTTGGTAGTATGGTTTTGATAAATGCAGTTGATCATTACCATAGCAGCAAAATAACGACTGACAGCTATCTGACGGAAACTTTACCTTCTTGTTCTGACTTCAACAAAAGGCACTTAAATATACCAAGCATTTCAAACAAATTGAATCCATTCAATATTAACAATTGTTCTAATTTTAATATAAATATTAATATAAATAAGAATTGAAATGTTCGAAATTTTGTTCTAATAAAGAAATGTGTTTCTTTGATTTGTTATTCTACACGGTTGCCGAAAAAATTGTGTACGCAACACGCCCGAAAACAGTTTTTTTGGACTCGCAGACTTCCAGGACTCGCTACGCTCGTCCTAGAATTTTGTCCACTCATCCAAAAAAACAGTATTTTCCGGACTTGTTACGTAAATTACTATTAGGAAACGAACATATCGAATGCTGATAACATGATATTTATGATTTAATATTGTATTTTATGTGAGAAAAAATTGAATAAATTGTAAGGAACAAAGGAAAACTGAAATGTACTATGCAAATATAAAAAACTATGACGTACCAAGAGAAACTAAGAGAAACCGAAACAAACTAGGATAAACTAAGAAACTGAGAGAACTCACACCATTTCTTACAAAATATTTACCTTAGAGGGAACTTCAGAAATAACATTTGCGATTCTTAGATCCTGCAACGAAATAAATATACCTATTATAAAATGAATACTAATGAAGAAAAGTTATTTTTTATGGTAAGTACTTAGTATGTTTGAAATGAATATGTGTGTTTGTTACTTAATTGACTTCAAATCCATAATAAATGTTGATACATTAATAACATTTTATGATTTTCAGTCTCAACTTGATACATTTTTCAATAATTTTATTGAGACTACTGGTAAAATGACTATCGGTCTGTCTCTTTTAGAAGATGAAATATTGAATTTAGTAGGCCCAGTGTTATATATGGTTTAATTAATTTTTTTCTTCTTACTATACTTATATATAGCAGCATGAATCAGCCTATTATATATCAACGTAACCATTTTATGGAAAAATCATTATTGTTCTCATGTATACAAATTGACAATTCGAATGGTTGCATCTAATGAACAGAATAAATTATCAAGAATTAATCCTACTACTGTTTCTAGGATAGAGTCTCCTCAACTAACTGCAAAGCATTCATTTCAAATTGTCATCTTTATATATGCAATTAGAACAGATTTTTAACCCAGACTAGCTGAAATGTTATCAAATCAGATTCATTTTGTGAAAAATATACCATTTATAGACTAAACTTACCTGGGTTTTTGAGGAAGAAAACCTTGCGAAGAACTTTAAAACCTTGGAACCGATCATTCTGTTTATTGATTTTGAAATATAAGCGAATCATAGTGGCTTCAATTTACTTAAATACCATTAAAGAATGAATAAGACCTTTGACCTCTTATCATAATCGTCTAGGGCAATTTGCTTTGTAGATAATTATTTGTTATTACTATTCTATTTATTATTTGTTTGTGTCGGCGATAATTGAATACTAATGTTATATTTTGATTTCAAAGAAAACAAAGAAATCTTCCAATGACTGGGGTGGAGTACTTGAAAAACAATAATCTTTAGAATGTTTATACATTCCATGTGGAAAAATGTTATTCCAAACTCTGATTTGAGCAAGCAAAAGTATGATGATCCATATAAATAAACATGAAATATCATGAATGTACCGGTGTACCACTAAGAAAGGACGCCGGCTATATCTCGGAAATACCTCGGAAACTACTTGCCACATAGGTTTCGGAAAAAAATATTTATGATGAAAGTGGCCTAGAGAAATCTCTGGAAATAATATTCAAGTTTCCAGGACGACCGCTAGAGGGCGTACTTGCATTGGCCAATTCAAAAAACGAGTTTTTATGAGAATGTGATATATCAAGACATATCAAAAACACTTTTTTAATAATCACGAGTTGATATCCAATCATTTGGGTCTGAAAAAAATTGCGCTAGCTCTTTGAATAAGAGAGGGAGGGGAGGATGAATAGCACTATGAAAAAACTCTTATAACTACAGTTTGGTGTAACGAAATTCAACAAACTTGGTCTCATTCTGAAGAGTTTTTATAAATCAGACAATTTTCAATTTTTTTTTTTTCGAGAATTTCAAATGGAACCATATATTTTCCATGCTCTAATATGAAAGTAGAGCAAACGAGAAGGAAAATAATGAAATGTGGGAGTTGATACCTCTTGAGGAACCGGAGAAATAATAATATTATGAAAACATTCGCCGCAGGAATCTGAATTATTAATTTCAATAATCGTAACCAGAAATATCCTGTATCTATGAAATTATGATTTCAATAATTCATGCTTGGCACATTTTGCTATCAATTGTGTGCAATTATTCAGATTTAAGATATCCTGGCAAGTGGATATAGGGAGGGGTAGCATGTTTGGGTGGCCAGCTAGGTCTCCAGATCTGACTTGTTTGAATTTTCATTTATGAGGGAGATGGAAATATTTAATATATGGTATTTCAAACCCGACCAACAACTAGGAACGATATGATCAATAGGATATAGGATCAGAACTGCCGTCGAAAGCATAGCAATGGCCGAATAAGTGAAAACTGCAGTTTTATCCACTCGACGGAGACTCAATTCATGTATAGAAAATGTACGCAGACAATTTGAGCATCTATCTAGGAAGACACTAGTACTACTAATTGTATCAGTTCCTATTCAATTCGTAATTCATAATATTATTATTTCTCCGGTTTCTCAAGAGTAATCAACTCGTAGTTTTCGCCATTTTTCTTCTCGTTTGCTCTGCTTTTATATTAGAGCATAAACAATATATGGTTCCATTTGAAATTCTCGAAAAAAAAAATGGAAAATTGTCTGATTTTTTAAATGGTGCCATCTAGCGGTCACCACTGGATTTAAATCGACTCGATTCGTGATTTATCTGAAAGAACTAAAAAAAACTCTTCAGAATGAGACCAAGTTCGTTGAATTTCGTTACACCAAACTGTGATAAGAGTTTTTTCATAGTGCTATTCATCCTCCCCTCCCTCTTTTATTCAAAGAGCTAGCGCAATTTTTTTCAGATCCAAATGATTGGATATCAACTCGAGATTATTAAAAAGGTGTTTTTGATATGTCTTGATATATCACATTCTCATAAAAACTCGTTTTTTGAATTGGCCAATGCATGTACGCCCTCTAGCGGTCGTCCTGGAAACTTGAATATTATTTCCAGAGATTTCTCTAGGCCACTCTCATCATAAATATTTTTTTTCGGCAACCGTCCGGAAAGTACGTACTTTCCAGACGATTTTTTTTTGAGAAAGTGGCATTTTTCCGGCCAAGTCCGGGAAGTACGTACTTCCCGGACTAGGCCGGGAAGAATCACATCGTTGTTGTCATTGTAAATATGAAAATCTTGGTAGTATGGTTTTGATAAATGCAGTTGATCATTACCATAGCAGCAAAATAACGACTGACAGCTATCTGACATAAAATTAGCTAACATTCAAAAATTATCAGATGAAAACAATCAATGTGAAACGGAAACTTTACCTTCTTGTTCTGACTTCAACAAAAGGCACTTAAATATACCAAGCATTTCAAACAAATTGAATCCATTCAATATTAACAATTGTTCTAATTTTAATATAAATATTAATATAAATAAGAATTTAACAACACACAATAAGCAACACGCCCGAAAACAGTTTTTTTGGACTCGCAGACTTCCAGGACTCGCTACGCTCGTCCTAGAATTTTGTCCACTCATCCAAAAACAGTATTTTCCGGACTTGTTACGTAAATTACTATTTCTGAAACCTATGCGGCAAATAGTTTCCGAGATATAGCCGGCGTCCTTTCTTAGTGGTACACCCGGTACACATATGAATTATGTCTTACAGTGTCTAGAAAATAGTGTGCAATATACCATTTACCATAAATAAAAAGAGTTCATAGGAAAGGTTGGACCTCTTGCCAAAATCAAGCAAGTGATGGGAAATGTTTCGATTGAACATGAACCTTGACCTGTTATAAATGGAATAAACTTTAATAAACATGATCTTCAGAAAAATTTATTGCAACAGCTAATCATCTATGGAAAAAAATAAAACACATACATTATAATCACAGTTCCTAATATTACAAAGCATCTAATTTCTACCTCTGAGACTGAACCCAGTGCCACTGAAAGCTTGAAACTGATTGCTCTCCTCTTCTCCCCCACTACTCTTCTGTTTGGGGCTTCTCCTTATGAATTTCAGCGTCCCTATTTTGTAATCATAGTCAGGAATTCCCTTCACATAAACCACCTTTGGAGCAGAAGACTCGCTAGAGGTGGAATCTTTGCGTTTTTTGCCATCCAAACGGTTGCCTGCTCCCCTGAAAGCCACAAATCCAGATGGTTCGGGCATCAAATCAGCCAAGTCCATGGGGGCGTCTTCTTCTTCTTCTTTCTTTACCCTTTCCGGCTCCTTGTAGCCCACGGGGGCTGCAAACTCCACCTATGAAAATACAATAATTTAGAGAAACAATGGACAAATTGAATGGTATACTCACATTCATATCACATTCTATGATGCTGATGGCATTCCCTGGCTTGGTTTCCAATACACACATTTCATAGGCCTTCTGATTGTATTTTACAGCTATCACATCCCCTGTAGTGAGACAGGCGAAAGATCTCAAGCAGTTTTCCAGTACAGCCTTTGGATTTGTGATATCTAGAAAATCAGGGTTCAGAGGCTGGAATTTCGAGAATGTTCCTACCGGCAGTGAGATGCTTTCCATTTGAACCAAGTCACCCTCTTCTAAAACTAAATTGTGCATCATCTAAAACAAAACAAAACTAACTGCTATGTTTGGAATTTTAAAAAATCCTTACCCAAAGTGGTAGATACACCTTTCCTTCATCAGCAACAAATTCTAGAACCCCACAGTGTGTTACACGATTGGTACTCTTGTTAACCAGCTTGAAAAGCATTGGGTAATTGATATTGAGTCTGGTTAACTGCTCCAGAGCTGAAGGAGGCATTATAACTGAAAAACAAATTGGTTTGAACCAAGTTCTCAACTGATTTCCTGCAAACATACTTTTTCCTCCTCTTTCAACATCTTGTCTTTCATTCCCTGGTAACATTGCCACAGAGAAGCATTGATAAGTCATGTTAAAAGGCCGAGGCATCTCGGGAAACATATTGAAACCAAACTGAAACTAATGGTGATATCAAGTTTATTAACATTTTAATTACCATTTTATATGGAAAAAATTCTTTGTTTTTAATATCCCTAAAGAATACCCAAGTCTGTGGCACCTACACATCAACAAATATATGATATTATTCTTACCATTTTATTGTGTTGAAGTCACTGAGAGTTTACAGCAATAATTCAGTTTTCTTTTGCAAATTGAATACAAAAAACGAATTGAAGCTTTTTTGACAAACACCAATAACAACAATTTTCTTAACCTCAAATGTCATGTGAAATTGAAATGTCACAACTCACAACTAGTTATAGTACTCCTATTGCTAATGCCCGTGCAGTGTAGTTATCCAGTGGTGTTACCGGAAATTAAGTTACGTTATTTAACAGAAGAAGAAGAAAACAGACAGTGACTAAAAACCCAACCGGCGTAATTTAGCATAGAATTTATTAATTTGTTTTCAATTTATCCTGTATATTTTGGATCCTACATAAGAATTATTTGAAGAAATTGTCATATGCAATCCAAAAGGATTTTTCTCTATTCAAGTAATCATGTAAATAAACGAAAGAAAAACTACCAAATATGCATATTTCTAACCGTCTTGCGTACCTCGACATGTTCTCAAAATGCAAATGCTAATAATAAACTATCTAAATATAAAACTTCCTGTATTTTCATTTATTTCGAGAACTGCCTAGATTATTCTTCAGTTCCAATTAATTATAAAATAAACCAGCATTTACCACTTTGATAAATATTTGAAACAAAATGCCTGATCAAAACCTAACCTCAAACTCGGCCCCCAAGATGTGCGACGATGCGAAATCAGAGCAATTCAAAGAGGAAGGCAACAATTCCTTCAAAGAAGGCAAGTGGGAAGATGCTATCAAACTATACACAGAGGCCATAAAATTTGCTGAGGCCGATTCTCGCAACCTGTCTGTGTACTACAAAAATCGAGCAGCAGCACATCTGAAGCAACAAGATTACGATGCCGCGTTGGAAGACTGCGATAAGAGTCTCAAGATCGTCCCAACGGATCCCAAAGCGTTGTTCAGGAGATGCCAGGCCCTGGAGGCCCTGAAGAGATACGAAGAGGCTTACAGAGATGCGACCCAGATATTCAAAGATGATCCCACCAATAAACCCATCCAGCCCGTGTTGGCTAGGCTCCATAACGTGGTGCAAGAAAGGGCCAGGCAGAACGCCCAGACTAGTAACAAGTTGGAGAGTATGATGAAAATTGGTTTTGACTTGGCGGAATCCATGGAAAAACGTGAGACAGCCATGAACAATCTGCTGGTATTATCGCGGGATAATTCCGGGGCGCTGTTGATGATGAAGTCGACGGTGGTGCAGCAAATCAAGAAGTTGCTCAAAGTGGAGAAGAACCGGGAGATCTTCCTCACTGGTATTCGGATTATAGGGGAACTTTGCAAGCACAACGAGGACAGAACCAAGATGATCTTGAAGGAAGTCGGTGTGCCCTGGTTCTTGGAGTTATTAGACTCCACAGATGCAAAGCAGGTAAACGCCGCGGAACATTGCATGCAGAGCATCCTCAACGCCCTCTCCGGCATGGAAAACAAGCCTGACACCAAGCCGAAGCAGGAGCTGATCGACAAGAACCAGAAACAAATCGACACCCTGCTGACCAGCCTGGTCTGCTCCATCAACAACCGCGTGATCTCGGGCCTCGCTAGAGACGCCATCATCGAGCTGCTCATGAGGAACATCCACCACAACCAGCTGAACTGGGCGCAGCAGCTGGTGGACGCGGGGGGCGTCGAGAGACTGCTCGAGTGCGCCAGCGAGCTGGAGGAGCACAAGTACGAGAGCGCGATGAGCATCACGCCCAGTACGGGGACAGTGGCGGCTGTCTGTCTGGCCAGGGTGCACGAGAACATGTACCATGACGCTCTGAAGGAGCAGTTTATGGGGCGCGTGGATGGGTTCATGAGGGATAAGCTGCTCACGCCTGGCGTCGAGTCGAAGGTATTTTATTTGTTTTTTTATAGGCTTTATTTTTTTCCAATTTGAAAGAAAAGGTATATCCACTAGCGCATCTAGGATTTACGGTGGATTTATGCAGAGGTTTTAAGTCATTAATTTTAAGTTATAGTTTTAAGTCATAAGGAAAAATGGACCATTTATGCAAGAAGTTTTAAGGACTGTCAATAGTGTCAATCCTGTTATTTTATTTATCAAATCTGACATAATGCCCTCTATTTTATTGTCGAATAATGCCCCGCAAGTATCGGCATTAATTTCTGAACATTTTGTACACCTATTGCCGTGGTGTCCTCCCCCTCGATCCTGTTATTTTATGTGCTTATTTTTCTCATTTCCTTCGATTCAATCCAAATTTCAAGACTAAATTCTATTTTTATTTATGTCTATTTGCTTTACATGCATTCAACTCCTGCTGTTTGTTACATTATGATACCCTTTTGCAAAATCAGACGCATGCGCAAATCGATCGAGTTTTAAGTCGTAAGTCGAGAGAGATAAATGTTGGCCAACTTTTCTTAGGACTTGAAACTTATGACAGCTGTATAAATGGTTACATTAAAAACCAATGGATGAACTTCTTATGACTTATTACTTAAAACTTGAGACTTAAAACTTACGACTTAAAACCTCAGCATAAATCTACCGTCTGTTCTAGGGTGGATATATGATATATATGATATGATTTTTTTTTCAAAATCAAAAAACTTTATTTTTTCTTACAAGCAATTACAAATTGTTTTTTCACATACATACATGTATATCTACAATAATTAAAATAAACATCAGGTATTTTGGAGTTTTTTGGTTTTTGTTCCTAATCAGCAATATGCTGGTGATGGAACATATTATAATCTTAGTGTAGTAGTACATTTTTTTTGTATAAGACAACATAACATTTTACATATAATATAAGAATAACAATAATAACTGGAGTATAACAATATAACTTTACATAAAGCTCTATAACATAATTTTTAATATTTCAATATATATATATGATATATGATATAATATGATATATGATTATGTCACCAACATTTTAACAAAAAATGAAAACAAATTAGAATGAAACACAAAAAGCAACTGGAAACATAAGAAAAACCTCTTTTGAAAAAGGAAATCATTGTACATAAAAAAGAAATCACAAAAGTTACAAAATATCAACTTTATGTTTTTATATGAAAAAATATTGTATGGTACTTCGTTACATTCGCGATGAATAATTCTGTCATGCTGGGTGTCCTTTTTTTTTTGGTGCCATATAAAAAAACAAAGTTGATGATGGTTTCTTCAAAACGAAACGGAGATTTAACGTTAACGCCATTTTGTGGATCTAAAAAAGTGCTTTTGGTTTTTCAGAAACTTCTCAAATAACTCAAGAAATAGGACAAGGGGTTGAACTTACAGACAAACTCCACCAAAGTGTTTAAAAATCTTTTTTCTCTTAATAGATGTACTTTTTATTATTGCTGATGATGAAGGATTAATCCTTCGAAACATGTCCCTAATGTAAGTCTATGACTACATATTAAACACTTTGGTGGAGTTTGTCTGTAAGTTCAACCCCTTGTCCTATAACTTCTACCTCCACTGTAAGGGGTGAATTTTTGTGAAAATAACAATTTTTTGTACAAAAAAGTGCTGAAAACAAGTAAATGCAAGCATGTGTGATGTTTCGGTTTGAAGAAGGGTGAATTTTGGTTGTTTTCATTAGAAGAAATTTGAGATGTCAAATGGTACATTTTTAGATAAAATGGGACCATATCCCCAAAAATACTTGAGACCGCCGCGTTATAACTTCGGATTTGTGATAAGGAGGCCAAAATATGTATGTTCCACCAGATTTTTTTTTCAAATTCATATGAGTGCGATAAACGAAAATTAACCCAAATGCCAGCGCCTCAACATACTCGGCCACCAACCCACTTGAATTACGATGGATTTATGCAGAGGTTTTAAGTCGTAAGTTTTAAGTCTCAAGTTTGAAGTAATAAGTCATGAGAAGTTCATCCATTGGTTTTCAATGTTACCATTTATACAGCTGTCATAAGTTTCAAGTCCTAAGAAAAGTTGGCCAACATTTATCTCCTACGACTTACGACTTAAAACTCGATCGATTTGCGCATGCTTCTGATTTTGCAAAAGGGTATCGCAACAAAAAGCAGGAGTTGAATGCATGTAAAGCAAATAGATATAAATAAAAATAGTATTAAGGCTGGAAATTTGGATTGAATAGAAGGAAATGAGAAAAATAAGCACACATAATAACAAGATCGAGGGGGAGGACACCACGGCAATAGGTGTACAAAATGTTCAGAAATTAATGCCGATACTTGCGGCATTATAGGCATTATCTGAAAATGATCGGCATTATTCGACAATAAAATAGACGGCATTATGTCAGATTTGATAGGCAATAGATAGATAATACTCGGCAATAGATCGGCAATATGTCGGAAATAGTCGGGAATAAACGGCAATAAAGCGCATTTCAACGAAATAAATTGGAGTGGGGGCGTCTACTCTTCATTCCTGTTTCAGTTATATAATTCGGCATTACGGCAATAAACTAACATTTAATGCCGAAAGAGGCAATAGGTGTACATAATTTTCGAGAGTGTCCTCCCCCTCGAACAGGATTGACAGTCCTTAAAACTTCTTGCATAAATGGTCGATTTTTCCTTACGACTTAAAACTTACGACTTAAAACTTACGACTTAAAACTTACGACTTAAAACTTACGACTTAAAACTTACGACTCAAAACTTACGACTCAAACTCTCGACTGACCCGACCGATTGCCCTGCAGGTCCGCGCCACCGTCGCCCTAACGGCGCTGCTGCGCGGCCCCTCCGACGTCGGCAACGCCATCCTCGCCAGAGAGGGCGTCGTCGAGATGGTGCTGGTGATGGCCAACACCGAAGATGAGCTGCAGCAGCGTGCAGCTTGCGAGTGCCTCGTCGCTGCGGCCAGCAGGGCGGACAAGGCGCGGGCGATTGTGGCGCAGGGCGTCGCGACGCTCAAGCGGCTGTACAAGCAGGGGGGTAGTGAGGGGGTGCGCATCAGGGCGCTGGTGGGGTTGTGCAAGCTGGGCAGCTCGGGTGGGAGTGACGCGTCGGTGCGGCCGTTCGCCGAAGGGTCCACGATCAAGTTGGGTGAGTGCACGGATATTATTAACTGTAAAGGATGGTAAAACGCTGTGAAACTCGCTGTGAAATGTGTAAAAGACCATCTAAAAGTGGTGACCAGAACACAACATTTCACTGGTTAGTTACTCAATGTCGTATCATTCATTGTATAAATATTATTTATCCATTTTAATATGCAAAACAATCTATTGTAAATTTAAAACATTCTCATGTTTCCCCAAGATGAAAAGTTAGTGGGTATATGTAAAAATATGATCGGTAAAGGGAATATTTTTAGAGATGCTAGAATATGCCCCCATCATTTCACTTCAAGTGATAAAATGGTTGGCCCAAGGAAAATGCTCAGAGTAGTAGATAAGCGACACTCTTTTGTTTTGGCTTCAGGTAGGCTGTCCTCATTATCAATATCCATAGTAAATTTGCGATAGAAAATAATCTCTTGGTAACAACTTGAACTTCTCAAAGTGGTATCATGTTTGTTTTGTTTTCGTATTTTTGATATTTGTGTCATAGTGACATTAGTGTATTTGCCACCAAACAATAACTGAAACGAGAAAAACGATAAGATTTCACTTGAATTTCACTAGAACATCTCTCGAAAAACTGCTAGAAGTACACCTTTCACATCAGAAGCGAACATAAACGGAAAAGAGGTTAAGTTAGTCTAAGGGTTATCCCCCAAAGAGTTCAGTGGTTATCCCAAGGATATTAAACTGTAAAGGATTGCTCAATCGACAAAGTTTTTCTACCGGATGTATTACGTCACTGACTCTGCTGGTAATTTCATTAGCTGTTGACTATCCATCTTTGTCATTGATTTTAGTTTCAGCTTCTCACTTTATTTTTGTTGTTCCACAAGAGGTTCCACGAAAGAATAATAATTGATGAGTTTTTAGTCAATATGAGAACATGAAATATCTGGACAATCAATTTATAGCCATTAATTTTAGAAATTGGAATTGGATGAAAACATGTTTTTTCATTCTTTGAATATTGTTGTGGCACTGGTTTACCTTTTTGGTTTGTGGCCGAATAATTATTGAAGTGAATTATATTCTACAGTAGTCACAGAAATGATTTACACAGTGAATTTTGGAACCAAAGGTATTGAAAATGCATGTTGCTGCCTAGAATCAAAATTCAATTGAAAATCTGCTAGATATGATTCATATAGTATGTACCAGCCAAATGGAATAAATTCGTTAATAAATAAACGGTGGCGTTTTAGGAAAAACGCTCGGACACGTCGATTTGTATCTTTAGTTGCGTTTTTTTTCAAAAAAAAACTTTTTATACAGGGTGTGTCATGCCACAGTGGCCAATATCAACTTTCTTATTTTGAATGCAACACCCTGTATTTTATTTCATTTTCAGATTCTTCCTGAAGAGCTGATTTCGTCGATCTATCATACTCGGGGTATAGCGCGGAATATTACAGAGTTATAATGTGTGAAAAATCGAGATTTTTCAACTTAAGGAATTTTTGGTGCCGAAACTATCCATTCTTGCTCGAAACGGCTTACATGTCCCTATCTCAACTTTCCATTTACTATCGATTGATATTTAATTGAAACAAATACGGGTGGTTCAAACTTTTGAGTTTTGCATCACCCTCTATTTGTTTCTATTTAATGTCAGTAGATAGTAAATGAAAAGTTAAGATAGGGACATGTAAGCCGTTTTGAGCAAGAATGATTAGTTTCGACACAAAAAATTCCAAAAGTCGAAAAATCTCGATTTTTCACACCCTATCTCTGTAATCTTTCTCGCTATACCCCAAGTATGATAGATCAACGAAATCAGCTCTTCAGGAAGAATCTAAAAATGAAATAAAATACAGGGTGTTCCATTTGAAATAACAACGCTGTTGCTACTTTTTGATAGAAGCGGCAACGCCGCAACGCTGAAAGTATTTTAGATCGATAGAACAAAACTGATTACCCAATAAACCAAATTTTCAGAATAATCCTACGTCCCGTTCTCCGTAAACGTCTGAGGTACCATCGACCGTGATCCACCCTGTATAAATCGTGGTTTTTAACAGCTTATGCCAATGAATTTTTTTCGAATAATGTATTGAGATTTCATTTTTAATTTCCCGCGAAAAGACTAACGGCACTTTATAGTGTGTTCAAATTTCGATAACTTTGCATGATATTTTTTTTATGTATTGAACATTATTTTTAAAGGCTTCCCTATTTTTGAAATATATGGCGAAAATGAAATGTACCACTTTTTTAACACTTTCCATATCTTGTTTAGTTTTATACCTGCCGGCATAATGAAAACAGAATCTTGTATAACTTACAAAAAATATAGTGGAGTTCAAATTCAGAAAATTGGGCAAAAATATATATTTTCAAATATATATATATATTTCTCCATAGTTATGTAAGGAATATTTTCAAGCTAATCAAAAATATATAATAGTCGACATTTCTTTTCGATTTTATTGCCAAAGTAACCAAGATATGAGTAGTGTTAGAAAAGTGGGAGATTTAAATTTAGCCCTGTATCTCAAATACAGGGGTAGATAAAATAGTTCTATTTCCAAAAACAACTGAGATATCATGTAAAAGTATGGAAAATTGCACACGTATCCATCTTGCCGAAATTCATTCAGTTTCTGCCGGTCACTATAAACAGCGCCTAAAGTTCTATATATCTCTCTAAGGAAAAAAAAATGATCCCAATTATCAGTGATGATAGAAACACCGTTTTTGCATCTCCCTGTTTTCAAAAATAATCATCTGTGTGAATCCAACCTCAAATACCAAAATCTCACTTCCTTTTGCCGACCACCCAGCCGAGGCGTGCCGGCGCTTCCTGCTGCAACCCGACGGCAGCGACGGCGACCTGCGCCGATGGGCGGCCGAAGGCCTCTCCTACCTCACCCTCGACGCCGAGGTCAAGGAGAAGCTGATCGAAGACCAGGCGGCGCTGCGAGCGCTCACCGAACTCGCCCAGACCGGCGACCAGTCCGCCCTTTTCGGGGTCGTCACGACGCTGGTCAATCTCTGCAACGCCTACGAGCGGCAGGAGGTGTGTTGGAATACTTTATTTTGTCGGGTTCGGGTGATATTCGCGAAAATCACGGAGTGGGCGGCCTCTGGTGTCAAATTTTCTAAGCCTTCCTAGGGTGATCAACAAAGCAATTTAGCTTTGTATAGCATAGGCTTTCGTATTATTTTTAATGAAATTGAATTGTTTTGAATAGTTTTTTCGGACTTGTTTCGTGCTTATCAGCTAGTTACTAATATATTATTGAAACATGCAGCAAGTTCAAAAGGTCGTAAAGACGAAATCGACAAAGATTTGTTTCTCCTACCGTACAGACATCGTTCCTTTGGCACAAAATCCTGAATTTTCTTTCAGGATTGTGTGAAAAATGGATGATCACGTTGAAAATAGGAAAACTTATCACCACAAACATTTACGTTTGTAGTAAGCACTTCCAATAGAAGTGGATTTCTCAAGTGAATGCGAAGGTATGTCTTTCAGGTTAAATCAAACAAATAAGATCTGGTTTAACTGTAGTTGTGTCTCTTGTTGTTTGTAATGAAAACCTTGATTTTACTTTAGGACCATCAAGGAGAATTAAACCAAGAGAATGCAATTCCTTCAATAAACATCTGGAAGTCATCACATGCAAACTTCGAGAGTGATGGCAATGTGGGCTGAATTAAATCAAATCTTTATTCAAAATGAATAAACTGTGAATTGAATGAAATATCAATTGAAATGAATGAATTTGAATGACTGGTAGACCACAAGGTCTCAAACTTTTTGAGTTATTCTTGGAACATACCTACTCATCTATATTATATAATTATTTTTATTATATGAATTATCATGTTATTGTTAACATGAAAATAATAACTTGTGTTGCCTATTTAAGATAGGTATCTCAATATAAGCACCCCTATACTTACTTCTCTGAGAGAATAAAGTTAATTGACTACAATTCTTTTATTTTGCTAATCATTTATTTTTGGGTTAGGATAAAATTATTACAGGTTTACAGATAAATTCACACTTCCACTGCTAATTTTTCCATGGAACTATTTTAATTTCATATTAGAGCTATCCTAGAGCTGAAGTTTGTGAACAGGAGTTTATTTATATGGTGTTTGAGTATGTGTTTGACATCTATCCCACAAAGTATGTGACCAGCTTTGAATAATGCTTTTCGCTATTTTAAGGGTTTCTTCTATATACTCTAGATACTTATTTCAATCTTGGCCATTCTTGAAATGAGAAATCATTGAAATACAAATACCTTAGTGGCCCCATTGATTTTGCAGAGGTGGTTTGAAAAGCCTATAAAAACATAATAAATCCACGAAACTCACATAAAATACCTATTTTGAATCCAATAAACGATAATCTATCAATAGCGCCCCTTTTGGATACTCAGGATTATTTATTTCTTCCCTAAAATTCGAATTGAAAATTGACATATTACCATTGAAAACGTATACCAAATGTTTGTTGATCACCCTCATGTCAAATTTTTGACATTTCTCGAGCGCCATCTGTTGGTTCGTGATTTTCGCGAATATGAATTTTCATGTCGTTCTAATTCAGTGATGCACATACCTGTTGGAACGTCGGGCAACTCGGGCAGACTTTGAGCTAAACGTGGGCCGCTATAATTCAACAGTCAGTTAATTTTCAATTTGAAGCAACACTTACCTAGCCACGACCACTGAAATATAACCAATAACTGGAACGCTAATATAGGTAAATGCGCGGGGAACTTTTATCCCAACTATGCGAACTCAGATTTCAGTTTATGCGCCGACGCAGTAAAAGTAAAGGTATGAAAATCATGTCTTTGATCACTACAACTGTATACATTTGATGACGTACGTCGGTGATAAGATGAACTAAATCAGGCGCGGCTTGGCACTTTTTGTTTCGTATCTCACTGGTCAAGTGGTAAATGGTCATTCGCCGAATTCAAATCAAAGAGAAATTGTTCCATATCGTCAATTTGCCCTGTTTGATAGTTTGATAACATGTTCATAAACAAAAAAGGTTGAAGGTGCAATGCAAAAACTGCAGTACTTATTCTAGTTTAATCTTTTTTTGGTAAGTTGAGATTGATACTTATACTTGAGCTGTATTATTTTATCTTAAAACCATCCATTTTCAGTTTAACTAAGAATAGACATTGCTCATGAATGAAAGCTAGATATTGGTAGATATCCAAATATCGAGATTTTGAGCCATGGAAATGTGATTTGTGAAGAACATTTGATCATTGATGACATCATATAACTTCTGGTGATAAAAAACGACTGAAACGTGATTCAGTTCCCAGGCTGAATCTAGGTCCTCAAAAGCCTCTGTCAACTATCCATCGAACAGTGTAAACAGAATTCAAATTGTTCAAAGCAGAGAAAAGTTATTCAGATTTCAACAGGGAAAAAATTTCGCGGTGCGACGTGATTAGTGCTGTGTAGTTTAAAATAAATACATGTATTATGATATAATGTGCTTTATTGTCTATGGAAATTGTTTTTTTGCCTGTTTACTTACCTTATTGTGTCACAGGAACTAAAATCATTATTACAAAGATTGGTTGATCACAAACTTATTTACTGTAGGACAAGGATTATATAATAGAATTTATTCGTCGCTGAAGAAGTTTACATACACATAAAACGATACATACATGTAGAAACTTGGAATAGTTGAAGAACGTTTAGAAATATACAATCATGACAATAAATCCAAAAAAATACAAACTATGAAAAAATCCCACCACCGGTTTCGATTTAATTCGGTTGTATAATGATTTCCATAATTCGCCCCAAAAATTTTGGTTTCACCCTGGAACTGCTAATTCAGATAATCCTTTATGCAATGTTTCTTAAGAGATGTTGATGTTGATAATTGGTCCCAAAGCACAGTCCAGGCTAGACCGGACCTGGTTACAGTAATAGTGCGCATGCTCCCGGCCTGATTTATTTTCAGTCTGCGCGAGATTCAAAAGGGTCTATGCTTGAGAAGTTCCTTTGGCATTCCAGTTATTGGTTATATTTCAGTGGCCACGACGTACAGGGAACTTAATCGTAATCAATTTTGAATAGAAAAAAAATCAATCGTCGTCCGCATGCACTGAAGAATGCTGAGTGAATCTTCGTTTAACCGCACTACAACGAGCTGAAAAGGTGGTACCAAGACGTTTCGACCTCCTGTACACGAATCTCAAGTCAAAACGCGGCACTCTCAAGTACTTTCCAAGATATGAGTTCCTTTTTCTATCCGAAATACACCATTTTACACGATTTGACACATCTCAAATTTCTGCTATCGAAAACACACAAAATATAGCCCTTCTTCAAAACTAAAGCACCACATACACTTACATTTACTTTTTTCATCAATCAATTTGTGACGGTTTCAAAAGTTGCAAGCTCAAAATTTCGAATTGATTTGAAGAAAAAAATGGATTTAATATTGATAAATAACAGAAACATCTTCGATTGGTAACAATGATGACATTGAAATAATTAAAATCTGACGCACAAGCGTAATACCCAGTTTACAGTTGAGCGATTTTGATTATTGCAATACCAGCGGTGAAAAATTTAATGTTGATACTGTTTTCATTGGTCAACTCAAATCAAATTACACTCTAAATTGAAATTCACCAATTAAAATATTGATTTTTTCACTGCTAATATCACCAAATCCAAATCGCTCAGAAGTAAACTGGGCCTAACTCATCTGACTTTCATTTGATAGTTCGATGGTACCAATCTCCGAAAAATAAAAAATGCGTATCGAAATAGAAGCTATTTCGACACGCATTTGCGTTGCACAATGACTTCATTATACAACCAAAATAGAAAAAATATTTTTTTATGTATAAAAAGTGTTGAAAACAAGTAAATTTGAGTGTGTGGTATTTTAGTCAAAAGAAGGGCGACTTTTGTTTTTTAAATTCGCGATAGAAAATAACACGTAACGCTATCTTATGGTAACAACTCGAACATCTCGAAATTATATCGTTTCTGTTTTGTGACATTTAAACATTATTGTTATTGTGACTTTTTTCAATAATGCAAGAGAATATGAGTTCGTTTTCGATAATATAGGTAATTATGGCATAGGCAACCGTTTTTTCCGTCATTTCCGCCCACGAGTGCAAATGAATCACTTGAACATCATTTCGTAATGAGATTTGAGAACGTCAAAGACTACTTTGTTAACCGGTCGTAGACAAAAAAAAAATCGTCCTTCTGTACTCGTCCTTCTCAACTCCGACCTTGAAACAAACCAGGTGATCCCCGAGATGGTACAACTCGCACAGTTCGCCAAGCAGCACGTACCGGAAGAGCACGAGCTCGACGACGCCGACTTCGTGACGAAGCGCGTCCTGGCGCTGGGGCGGGCCGGCGTCGCCGCCGCCCTAGTGACGCTCTCGAGGACGGGCAGCGATCACTCGAGGGAGCTGATCGCGAGGGTGTTCAACGCGCTGTGCGGCCAGCACGAGCTGAGGGGCGTCGTGGTGGCGCAGGGTGGCGTCAAGGCGCTCGCCGGCATGGCGCTCAAAGGCACCGACAAGGGTGAGCGTTTTTTTTTTTTTTTTTTTTTTTTTTTTTTTTTCGAAGATTTCTGCATTAGGGACTCATTTTTAGTGGCATCTGTGAGCACACCTCGACGAAAACAATGATGAGGTGGGAGGATTTGTTTTCCATCCATACTTGAATTATGTCCGGCTCGAAGGACCAAAATGTTTCGGATGATCCAAGGTGGATATAGGATGGTGAAACAGCTTCCTATTAACAAGCACTAGAATAAACTGTAGACCTTTGCCTACTTGATTTCATACCGTAGTAATATTTCCTGAAGTTATCAGAGATGGCGACATACCTTGTGTCGGTAAAACAGAAACTGTGCATCTGTCATATTTTCATCAGTTTCATCTGTTCTAGATGAAAAATGATTGAGAAGAGTCAAAATATCAATATTCATTCCAGATTTATCTAAAATATATTGTTTTAATGTCGTTTCAAGTCACGTCTGTCAGATGTGAACCACAGAAATACGAAAGCAGCAGAAATCTTCTTCGATAATCGATCTTACCGCCATCTTCATTCAAGTAGATGAAATATTACTACCTTCTCAAGCGGTCTACAAGTTTTTCGCAGAAACAATTGAAGAGCTGTTTCACCATCCTATATCCACCTTGGGTAGTCTCAAGGTGGATATAGGATGGTGAAACAGCTTCCTATTAACAAGCACTAGAATAAACTGTAGACCTTTGCCTACTTGATTTCATACCGTAGTAATATTTCCTGAAGTTATCAGAGATGGCGACATACCTTGTGTCGGTAAAACAGAATCTGTGCATCTGTCACCTTTTTATCAGTTTCATCTATTCTAGATGAAAAATGACTGAGAAGAGTCAAAATATCGATAATTATTCCAGATTCACTGAAACTATTGTGTTTTGATGTCATTTCAACTCATGTCTGTCAGATGCGAACCACAGAAATACGTAAGCAACAGAAATCTTCTTTGATAATCGATCTTACCGCCATCTTTATTCAAGTAGATGAAATATTACTACCTTCTCAAGCGGTCTACAAGTTTTTCGCAGAAACAATTGAAGAGCTGTTTCACCATCCTATATCCACCTTGGGTAGTCTCAAGGTGGATATAGGATGGTGAAACAGCTTCCTATTAACAAGCACTAGAATAAACTGTAGACCTTTGCCTACTTGATTTCATACCGTAGTAATATTTCCTGAAGTTATCAGAGATGGCGACATACCTTGTGTCGGTAAAACAGAATCTGTGCATCTGTCACCTTTTTATCAGTTTCATCTATTCTAGATGAAAAATGACTGAGAAGAGTCAAAATATCGATAATTATTCCAGATTCACTGAAACTATTGTGTTTTGATGTCATTTCAACTCATGTCTGTCAGATGCGAACCACAGAAATACGTAAGCAACAGAAATCTTCTTTGATAATCGATCTTACCGCCATCTTTATTCAAGTAGATGAAATATTACTACCTTCTCAAGCGATCTACAAGTTTTTCGCAGAAACAATTGAAGAGCTGTTTCACCATCCTATATCCACCTTGGGTAGTCTCAAGGTGGATATAGGATGGTGAAACAGCTTCCTATTAACAAGCACTAGAATAAACTGTAGACCTTTGCCTACTTGATTTCATACCGTAGTAATATTTCCTGAAGTTATCAGAGATGGCGACATACCTTTTATCGGTAAAACAGCAACTGTGCATCTGTCACCTTTTTATCAGTTTCATCTATTCTAGATGAAAAATGACTGAGAAGAGTCAAAATATCGAGAATTATTCCAGATTCACTGAAACTATTGTGTTTTGATGTCATTTCAACTCATGTCTGTCAGATGCGAACCACAGAAATACATAAGCAACAGAAATCTTCTTTGATAATCGATCTTACCGCCATCTTTATTCAAGTAGATGAAATATTACTACCTTCTCAAGCGGTCTACAAGTTTTTCGCAGAAACAATTGAAGAGCTGTTTCACCATCCTATATCCACCTTGGGTAGTCTCAAGGTGGATATAGGATGGTGAAACAGCTTCCTATTAACAAGCACTAGAATAAACTGTAGACCTTTGCCTACTTGATTTCATACCGTAGTAATATTTCCTGAAGTTATCAGAGATGGCGACATACCTTTTATCGGTAAAACAGAATCTGTGCATCTGTCACCTTTTTATCAGTTTCATCTATTCTAGATGAAAAATGACTGAGAAGAGTCAAAATATCGAGAATTATTCCAGATTCACTGAAACTATTGTGTTTTGATGTCATTTCAACTCATGTCTGTCAGATGCGAACCACAGAAATACATAAGCAACAGAAATCTTCTTTGATAATCGATCTTACCGCCATCTTTATTCAAGTAGATGAAATATTACTACCTTCTCAAGCGGTCTACAAGTTTTTCGCAGAAACAATTGAAGAGCTGTTTCACCATCCTATATCCACCTTGGGTAGTCTCAAGGTGGATATAGGATGGTGAAACAGCTTCCTATTAACAAGCACTAGAATAAACTGTAGACCTTTGCCTACTTGATTTCATACCGTAGTAATATTTCCTGAAGTTATCAGAGATGGCGACATACCTTGTGTCGGTAAAACAGAATCTGTGCATCTGTCACCTTTTTATCAGTTTCATCTATTCTAGATGAAAAATGACTGAGAAGAGTCAAAATATCGAGAATTATTCCAGATTCACTGAAACTATTGTGTTTTGATGTCATTTCAACTCATGTCTGTCAGATGCGAACCACAGAAATACATAAGCAACAGAAATCTTCTTTGATAATCGATCTTACCGCCATCTTTATTCAAGTAGATGAAATATTACTACCTTCTCAAGCGGTCTACAAGTTTTTCGCAGAAACAATTGAAGAGCTGTTTCACCATCCTATATCCACCTTGAGATGATCGTATTTTCACTTAGAATACCACTAGAGCTTTTTCGACTACACGAATTTTCTACAAAATACTTGTGTTGAAGAAAAAAAAAATTACAGTTTTTTATTGCAGCTAGAGTGGTATTTGGTAAGTGAATTTCACACCGAAATAGCGTTGAAGAGATAGGGAAGGTTCGACCTTGTTTCTTATTGGTCTAGGTCTAGACGCCAGGCAAGTATACCGGGTGTTTCACAGTGGATGGAACATTAGAAGTATCTGGAGAAGAGAAAGACAGATCATTTCGAAAATTTGTGGACGTGGATAATCAAACTTGCTCAATCCGTCTAAAATATTTTCATCACTACAGTATTGCCGCTTCTATCAAAAAGTAGCAACAACTTTGTTATTTCAAATGGAACACCCTATATTTTATTTCATTTTTAGATTCTTCCTGAGAAGCTGATTTCGGCGATCTATCATACTTGGGGTATAGCGCGTAAGATTACAGAGATATAGGGTGTGAAAAATCGAGATTTTTCAATTTTAGGATTTTTTTGTGTCGAAACTAATCATTTCTGCTCAAAACGGCTTACATGTCCCTATCTTAACTTTTCATTTACCATCTACTGACATTTAATAGAAACATATAGAGGGTGATGCAAAACTCAAAACTATGAACCACCCGTATTTGTTTCAATTAAATATCAATCGATGGTAAATGGAAAGTTGAGATAGGGAAATGTAAGCCGTTTTGAGCAAGAATGGATAGTTTAGGCACAAAAAATTCCTAAATTTGAAAAATCTCGATTTTTCACACCCTATATCTCTGTAATCTTTCTCGCTATTCCCCAAGTATGATGTATCGACGAAATCAGCTCTTCAGAAAAAATCTAAAAATGAAATAAAATACAGGGTGTTCTATTTGAAATAACAAAGTTGTTGCTACTTTTTGATAGAAGCGGCAACGCCGCAACGCTGAAAGTATTTTAGATTGATAGAACAAAACTGATCACCCAAGAAACCAGATTTTCATGATAATCCTGAGTCCTGTTCTCCAGAAACGTCAAACCTACCATCGACCGTGAGTCACCCTGTATAAGTGGTTAGTTGATCGTACGGCAGTGTATAAACAGTAATATAAAATAGAACTTTGTCGAGATTGACTGTTCAACAATTTCAATAATCGTAAGTCACGAATTTGATTCTCATCAACAATTGACAGTTTTCATAGTCAGCCGCTACCGGTTCACTAGTCCCCAAATTCGTATAGGCTATTTTGAAATATTATCGTACAATTCAATTCATCATTATTTACCGATACCGTCTGGATACATTGAATAATCATGATAGAAAACTCTGAACCACTGAAGTAAAGTTGGTAGGAATATATTATATCAGCAATGGAAAACGCTATTAAGTAGTATTTGAAGATAGGTAAATGTGAATGCCATTCAACCTGTAAACGTCAAAAAAAATTCACTTATAATACCACGAATGTAATCATCTTGGACGAATTATTTAATTAATTATATTAATAGATAAGGCTGATACTTGATGAAAATCCATGATTGAACACTAAATTAATGTAGAACACTACAAGAATTTATAATTGACGTTGACAAACACGACTACGGCGAGTTGCCCCGACGAGACCCGAACGATAATAATAATAATAATATGATTTATTTCGTTTGTTGAAAGGTACAGTCGTAAAATAACAAAGAAAACGTCTATATAGAATGAAATAAATGTAGAGATAAAAATTCCTACAGGGATATTGATGAATCGATTATACCTAAGTTATGAGAGAAACTCATCAACACTATAAATATTCTCATTTATTAGGTGAGTTTTTAATGATTTCTTGAATAAATTTATATTAGGGGCAGTTTTGATACTCTGATCTAATTTATTGTAGATCTTGCAGCCAAGAAACAGATGGCTTTTCTGAAACTTTTTCGTACGGTGTGGGCCTGGAACAAGTATATTTCTAGATCTAGTTTCATGCAGATGACTTTCTCCACTACAAGAAAACTTATCTCTGTTCTGATAGACAAAAATGCACAGCTCATATACATACAGGCCTGCTACAGTCAAAATGTTTAGAAGTTTCCACTATCCTAATTGCCATTTTATGTAAAACAAAAACTCTCTTCCATGAAACAGATGTACCCCAGTTGAGTATCCCATACCTCAAATGGCTGTTGATGTTGGCAAATATAGGCTTAACAATATCGATTTGCTAACGTAATTGGATATGAAACTCAGGGCATAACAATTCTTACGTAGCTTTGCACAATGTGGTTCCCAGCTTCATTTATTATCAATAGTAACACCAAGTAATTTGGTTGTTTCGTTTTCAAAGATAGAATGGGTATGAGCAGACATAGATTCTCATCGTGGAAACAAGAGAGTTTGACAGTCGTGTTGGCATCATAAAAACCATGGAATATACCAGTCTATTCGCGAAAATCACGAACCAATAGATGGCGCTGCAGAAATGTCAAAAACTTGACATGAAGGTGATAAACAAGCATTTCGTTATGTTTTCAATAATAATTTGTCAACTTTTGATCCACATTTTAGGAAAGAATTAACGAATCCAAAATATTTGAAAGGGTGCTATCGTTTGGTTATTATTTATAGAACACAAAACAGGTATTTTATATGAGGTTTATGGATTTATTATGTTTTTATAGGCTTTTCAAACCACCTCTGCAAAATCAATGGGACCACTGAGGTATTTGTATTTCAATGATTTATCTTTATATTGTTATATTTCCAGAATGCCCAATATTGGGATGAGTATCTAAAGTATATCAGAAATAAGAAGAAACCATTAAAAGAACAAGAAGCATTGTTCAAAGCTGGTCACATCATACTTTGTGGGATAGATATGGAACACACACTGTTCTCAAACTTCAGCTCTAAGGCAGCCCTCATATGAAATTAAAATGATTGTATGGAGAAGTTAGCAGTGGAAGTGTGAATATATCTGTATTAAGCTGTAATTCTATTCTAACCCAAAAAATAGATGATTACAGACAGAAATAAAAACAAAAAATGTATCAATTAACTTTATTTTCTGAGAAAAGTAAGTGTAGTGGTGCATCTGCTCATATTGAGATATCTTAAATAGGCAACACAAGTTATTATTTTCGAATTCACAATGTACTTATAGTCCATAATAATAAGTATTTTGTATAGATACATAATCTCTGGTATGTACCAAGGAAGTTAAAGATCTTATGGTCTACCAGTCATTCAAATTCATTTCTCTCAATTAATACTTATCCAATTCATGGCTTATTCATTTTAAATAAAAATTTGTGCACTGTTAAAGTTTCCATGTGATGACTTTGAGATGTTCATTGAAGTAATTGCATTCTTTGAAATGAAATCAAGGTTTTCATCACGAACACGAACAATAAAATAGACAACACAACACCAGATGAAAAAAATGGATTAGCCATAAATTTGATATTTTTAATTGGATAGACTATTTTTCTCTCAAAAACAACACCAGATATTATTTGTTTGATTCTAGCTGAAAAGAGACATACCATACCTACCTTCAATTTGGCATTTACTTCAGAAATCTACTTCTAGGAAGTGCTTATTACAAACGTAAATGTTTGTGGTAATAAGTTTTTCTATTTTCAACATGATATTCTATTTTTTACACAGTGGTGAAGTTGAAATTTTGGATTTTGTGCCAAGGGAACGATGTCTGTACGGTAGGAAGTACGCTGAGGTACTGAACAAATCTTTCTCGATTTCGTCTTTACGACCATGTGAACTGGCTGCATGTTTCAATAATATCAGTAACCAGCTGATAAGCACGAAAAAAGTCCGAAAACTATTCACAATAATTCAAATTCATTGAAAATAATGCGAAAGCCTAGCAAATGCAATGCTGAATTGCTTCATTTATCACCCTCGTTGTGCTTCGAAAATTTGACACCAGAGGCCACCCACTTCGTGATTTTCGCGAATATTTTTTACTAGTGTGAGGTTTCCCAACTTTTCCCATTCGAACCTCACACTTTTTTTTTCTGTATATTCACCTACGTCAAACATTCCCAATATTTGCCGAGTTGAAAGTGCATAACCGCCCCCCCAGGTAAGCGGCAGGCCGCCCAGGCTCTCTCCCGCATAGGCATCACCATCAACCCCTCGGTGGCATTCCCCGGCCAGCGCGCCCTCGAAATCATCCGGCCGCTGGTGGCCAACCTGCATCCCGATTGCACGGGCCTCGAGAACTTCGAGGCGATGATGGCGCTGTGCAACCTCGCGCAGCTCAACGAAGCCGCCAGGCAGCGCATTCTCGCCGATGGCGGCTTCGCCAAGATCGAGCACTACATGTTCGAGGACCACGAGCAGCTGTGCCGCGCGGCCGCGCAGTGCGTCTGCAACATGGCGCAGTCGGAAGACGTGGTGCGGTTGTTCGAGGGCGACAACGATAGAGTGAAGATGGCGGTCGCGCTTTGTCTGGACGCGGACGTGGAGACGGCGGTGGCGGCGTCGGGGACGCTGGCTATTCTGACTGGTGTCAGTAAGGTGTGTTGTTCCGAACAAGAAATCTACTAGAATAGTAACGCTGCAAATTGTCTGGAGCCAACATGAAATGAAATTCATGTTCATGTGTTTTTCCCCCACATAGGTTGCCACCAAGGTGGATATAGGATGGTGAAACAGCTCATCAATTGTTTCTGCGAATAACTTGTAGACCGTTTGAGAAGGTAGTAATATTTCCACGACTTGAATGAAGATGGCGGTGAGATCGATTATCGATGAAGATTTCTGTTGCTTACGTATTTCTGTGGTTCGCATCTGACAGACGTGACTTGAAACGACATTAAAACAATATATTTTAGATAAATCTGGAATGAATATTGATATTTTGACTCTTCTCAATCATTTTTCAAGCACAGTTTCTGTTTTACCGACACAAGGTATGTCGCCATCTCTGATAACTTCAGGAAATATTACTACGGTATGAAATCAAGTAGGCAAAGGTCTACAGTTTATTCTAGTGCTTGTTAATAGGAAGCTGTTTCACCATCCTATATCCACCTTGGTTGCCACATTAGGTCTGTTCACTGTGTCTCCATTAACTACACTATTGTACAGAATAGTAGATTGTGGAACACTGATACCGTTCGGTGATTTTTCGTGTACACTTATGGTGGATTTATGCAGCAATTTTAAGTCATAAGTTTCAAGTCGTAAGTTTTTAGTAATAAGATTTAAGACATAAAGGAAAAAACACCATTTATGCAGGAATTATTAAGGACTGTCATGTCTAAAGGGTAACTTCTCCCATTGGTCAATTTCTGTGGTTGTGTCAGTGGTCACTCTTTACAATTTCAGTCATATTTTTATAATCTGATGATTCCAATATAAGTTTGAATAAACAACACAATCACTGACAATAACCTATAAAAAACCGTCACAGAATTGGATTTAAGTTTTAAGCCATAAGAGATAAAAGTTGGCCAACATTCTTATGACTTGAAACTTATGACTTGCAACTTAAAACTTATGTCAAATGTATGAATGGTAACATTGAAAACCAATGATTTTTACGACTTTTGACTAAAAACTTACAACTTAAATCTTATGACTTAAAATCGCTGCATAAATCCACCATTACACTATGTTCGTTGTTAAAATGTTGTAGCACGAAAAAACCAGTTGGTTCAATCGATTTTGAGGAGGTGTGAAAAGTGTAGTGCAAATGGATATTGGATAATATGAGGTTAGATGTATGTAATGATATATTTTGAAAACTTCTTCAACAAAGTACGTGATGGTTATATTTGTTACCCGGGAATCTTTTGTCCCCATTTACGAAAGTATCAAAAGAATTGACATCACTGCCATTGATTGATAATCGTCAGATGAACTTGTCAACAATTCATCGTCCGAATTCGTAATGATGATTTCATCATCACTGTGCATTTTTGATGCATTTAAAAGAGATTCACAAGCCATAAATAAATACAAAATAATCATAAGTATAACCTCCAAATCAAAATCCTAGGATTAGCAGAAAGCAGAATATAAGCACCGAACAGATGTTGAACTAATTACACTCCACTTCACTACACTCATCTACAACGACCAGTGGGTGTAAGAAAATGTAGTGTACAATATAAATTTCATGCATAAAAGCGAACAGACCTATTGTAACACATTGTAATCATCCCATGACCACTTTATTTAAGGTTCCTAAATATATATCCTTCAGTAGGTACTTATATGAGTCGTATGAGTGTATAAAAAGCTATGTGTTCAATGTTCGTCATATAATACAGTGCCTAATTTATATAAAGTGGTTTATAGATAGCACGTCTTTCTGAAGATTGTGGTATTTTTGGTGAATGCGCCAACGCCGGTTATATCGTTTAACCGATAATCAACCAAACGCTGACAGTGACAGCGCGAAACGTCTCGTTTTCAACTCAAAAACTGTTTATTCTGTTCAATTCGAATTTGAAGGATGGTAAAACGCTGTGAAACTCGCTGTGAAATGTAAAAAAAACATTTCAAAAGTGGTGACTAGAACACAACATTTCACTGTTGAGTGTCGTATCATTCGTTGCATAAATATTATTTATCCATTTTATTATGCAAAACAATCTGTAGTAAATTGAAAACATTCTTGTATTTCCCCAAGATGAAAAGTTAGTGGATACATAGAAAAATATGATTGGAAAAGGGAAAATTTTTAGAGACGCTAGAATATGCTCGCATATTCTTTTACTACAAGTGATTAAATGGTTGGCCCAAGTTGTAGGAAAATGCTCAGAGTAGTAGATAAGCCTTTGTTTAAGTGGAATTGAAAGGTATCAACATGTTTGTTGTTTAATTTTTCAAGTTCGAAACTTGAAAGCTTTATATTACGAATAATATCACCTGAACGACAATGCAATCGAAGAATAATATCGAGAAACGAGGAAATTCACATCAACAAAATATAGATAAAACCTGCTTGTTTGAAAAAGATCGCAAAAGTGATACCCGACATACGATCATTTCCAATTTGAGTATCAGCGAGGACATAAGAGAAAAAAACACTAAAAAGAGTTGCTCTTGACCGTCATCTACTTTTATTTTGGCGCATGCGCATAAGTTCTTTGTTGCCAGCGACACTCTTTTGTTTCGGCTTCAGATAGGCTGTCCTCATTATTATCAATATCCGTAGTAAATTTGCGATAGAAAATAATACGTAGCACTATCTCTTGGTAACAACTAGAACTTTTCGAAGTGGTATCGTTTTTGATTTGTTTTCGTATTTTCGATATTTGTGTCATTGTGACATTAAGTACTTAAATTCGTGTCTGCCACCAGACAATAACTGAAACGAGAAAAACGATAAGATTTCACTTGAATTTCACTAGAACATCTCTCGAAGAACTGCTAGAAGTACACCTTTCACATCAGAAGCGAACATAAACAAAACAGAGGTTAAGTTTGTCTGTGGGCAAGGTGGATATAGGATGGTGAAACAGCTCTTCAATTGTTTCTGCGTTAAACTTGTAGACCGTTTGAGAAGGTATTAATATTTCCACGACTTGAATGAAGATGGCGGTGAGATCGATTATCGATGAAGATTTCTGTTGCTTACGTATTTCTGTGGGTCACATATGACAGACGTGACTTGAAACGACATTAAAACAATACATTTTCGATAAATCTTGAATGAATATCGATATTTTGACTCTTCTCAATCATTTTTCATCTAGTGTGACAGATGCACAGTTGCTGTTTTACCGATAAAAGGTATGTCGCCATCTCTGATAACTTCAGGAAATATTACTACGGTATGAAATCAAGTAGGCAAAGGTCTACAGTTTATTCTAGTGCTTGTTAATAGGAAGCTGTTTCACCATCCTATATCCACTTTGTCTGTGGGTTATCCCTGAGAGAGTTCAGTGGTTATCCCACTTTGAGTGGTTCACGAGTCACCGCTAGGTAGCGTATCGCTTAGCATCTATCGTGAATACTGATTCAGATGTTGGCTTCAAACAACTACCGTGGCACTTACTCATCCAGTCTGTTATAAATGATCGAAGGTGTGCTGCGAGAAGGTGTTCGACTCGAAGAACTGGCTGGACGCTTTGCACAGGCTGCTGGCCGATCAGGAAGAGGCGCTGCGGTTCCGCGGCGTGTGCGTCGCCGGCAACATCGTCGCGGCGTCCAAGGAGCTCACCGAGCGGCTGATGGAGACCGACGTGCTGGAGATCCTGATGGCGCTGTCGAGGCTGCCCGCCGACGTCGGAGCGAACAACAGGGTTGTGGAGGCGGCAGGTGGCGCTCTGAGGGACGCCGAGCGGTGGGGTGTCATCAAGAGGCCCGGCGAAGGTGACGACTGATTTCGTTTCGGGTCTGGTTGTACTTGTAGGTGCCTTCCGACACTTTTGTTTATTCGATTTCGAGTTTTATTTATTGAATATATTTATCGACGAAATGTTTTGTTTCAAGAGTGTGTATATCCATTGATCATTGTGTCCCCAGAAAATTGTTTGGTCTCACTGATTTCAGTAGATTTCAGGGATACTATGCATATCGTTTTTTTTTTTTTTTGGTAAAACTTCGTTTATCGCACTCCTATATGAGTTCGGAACAAATTTTTGGTGGAAATTACGTATTTTGACCTTCTGATCACGAATCTGAAGTCAAAACGCGGCGGTCGCGCAAGTATTTTCGGAGATACGGCCCCATTTTGTCTCAAAAATGCACCATTTGACATGTCAAATTTCTGCTATTAGGAAAACACAAAATTCACTCTTCTTTGAGCCAAAACATCACACATGCTCACATTCACTTGTTTCCAACACTTTTTTGCATAAAAAACTGTTATTTTCACAAAAATTCGCCCTTCTTCAAAACGTAAACAAAACATATTTTTTCACTGATTTTCTGGTTATTTTCATTTGAGATGTTGGCAACGTCTTACCATGAGCCAAACAATCACGTTGCCAACACCATAAATACAAATTACCAGAAAATCAGTGTAAAAAGGTTGTTTTGTTTACATTTCAAAGAAGGGTGAATTTTTTGAAAAATAATCGTTTTTTCTGCTGTGAAGTGTTGGAAACAAGTAAATACATGCGTGTATAGTGTCTTGGTTCAAAGGGTGAATTTTGTGTATTCCAAATAGCAGAAATTTCACATGTCAAATGGTGCATTTTTGAGACAAAATGGGGCCGTATCTCCGAAAATACTTGAGACCGCCGCGTTTTGACTTCAGATTCGGGATCAGGTCAAAATACGTAAGTTCCACCAAAATTTTTTTCCGAACTCATAGGAGTGCGATAAACGAAGTTTTACCTTTTTTTTAACCATCAGGATTTTGAGGAAATTGAATCACCGTCTCTCACGTGAAAAAGCGTTTTCAAGCTATTACCTCACTTTCTCTAATAAATATTCAAATTCGTAACACAACTCAATGAAAATACCATATGGCATTGTGTGTTGGGTGCTCATTGCATTTCTATGTGATCATTGGATTGTCTACTCAATTTCAATAAATCATTGATACAGTATGAGAAAAATATAGATAAAAATATATTGATACAATATATTATTTTCCCTAATTTTGAAGATATCCTATCAAATTCCTAAATGATATAGTATTTCGATAGGGACTACTACTAAAAATCAATATGTCAACAATGTAATACCGATAATGTCCTTATAGAAATACAATTTTTCTAGTCACATTCTTCTTCATCACTAAAATAATCACTTTTCTTTATTTTCTTTCTTGAACCCTCCTGAACAGCCTCATCATTATAGTTTCCAGTTGCAACCTTGTACCTATACTCCTCTAATTCTTGCTTTTCTTGCTGGAATAAAAAACATTCTTCATTGAAATTGTATACAAAATATTAAATGTATCAATAATGAAACTTAACTGCTTTCACATTTCTAAAAAGCAGTTTCCAGATGATTTCAAATAACAATTTTATCACTAAATTCAATCAACACATGAATATTCTTCCAAAAAGTGGATACGATATTTGCACAGATAAGTAAACTTACCTCATATGCAATTGCAGCACTGAGAGTTTCAAAATCTTCTGTTTGTTCCGGCTCGGATTGGTCAGACAATTTACTGTCTTCATCACTATTGAAAAACTCTTTTTGTTCCTAGAAACAATCAAAGATGTTAGTCAACAGTAACTAACCACAGTTTTCTTGCTATACTTTCGTAAGTTTCGTGGAACCCGCATCTTTCCTTTTCCTCTTTCTGATTTTCTTTGGAGGAGGCTCACGAACGCCCAGCAAATTTTTTTCGCATTTGTAACTCAAGTGGCCGTATTCCCCGCACTCGTAGCATCGAGATTTATCCGGGTATTCCTGGAAAATTCCTTCAGTTATCACACTATTAACAAACATTCATGTAACTATATAGGTAACATGGATACCAGAGCTGAAGCCGAAAAATAAAACAAATGACAGTCTGCGGGACCAATCGCGAATATGCGCATGCGCAAGTTTTGAATTAAGAATCGACATTCGTTTTCATCATGGAGGAAAGTAGCTTTCTAGTGAGCGACAAACGTATGATTATTATTAAAAATCAATCAAATGTGTCAGATAACCTTCAATTCATCAATTCGATGTTTTTATTTCATCATGACATATATTTTTCAAATTTTCATTCATTGATGGATTGTTAGACGATTCTGGATAATAGTTGATGATAGAGGCAGAAATGGATGTGATCTACAAAGCGATACTTGCGATTTGCATAGAAACCTGTGACGATAAAGTCATCAGAACAAGATTCGTGGGCTGATTTTTGATCAATCACTGTTATCACTGACTAATCACTTCTGTAAACAATCAGTAAGTACATTTATAACTATATTGACGCCCTTTTACATAATTTCGGTTAACAAATATACCTAACCTATGAAATTCTAAAAACGTCAGTGGATTTCAACTCATCAAAACCAGCGCATGCGCACATTTCATCATTAGCAAGCCAGACAGTCTTTTGTTTTTCCAAAACTGGCTTCACTTTCGCGTAAAGAGAAGAATAGGAGTTATCCATACAGTTGTTATTATATATATATGCACCTTTCTTCTGATGAATTCCGTCGTTCTGCCATTATCTTTCGCGATGCTGGCCTTCAAAGTCCTGCCGAAAATCTGAAAACAACAAAATGTGGTTCCCGAAACGAGTTGAGCTGGAGTAGTCTCACCTCTTTCATGTTGGTTCCTTTGACACACTCCTTGGCATCCTCATGCTTCAGGTACAATATAAATGCAACGCCCTTGCTTCTTCTTGTATCTTTTTCTTTCATCACCGACACCCTGAAATAGATAGACGAATTTAATGGCCATATCTTCGGGATACTTCCCGGGTTCACTTACTTCACTATCTTTCCGTATTTCTCGAACAGTTTGTGGATGTCATTGGTTTTCAGATCGAAAGGCAAATTTGAAATGTATACGGTACTCTTACTAGGAGCCAGTCCTCCACTCATGTTGACCCCGCGCGTGACACGTGGGAAGTGAATTGAGTAAGAAATCTAATGCCTGAAAACACCTCTGTTGAATTCGCATTGCGCATGCGTTCTATAGCATCCAGGCATGCGCAAACCGAAAAGTACAGTCGCCATCATCGGCAGAGGTCGCTTCAACTCAACCTTTTTTAAGTAAGTATCGCCTGCTCGATGAATTATTTAAATTCGTAATAATTCATTTCCATCAGATGGATGAAATTTAATTTGTGTTCTAATTTCCTATTGTAGATAATAGGTATTCAAAATCTATTGAATTCGCCCATTTTGATTGCATTATAACAAAAGACTAGGTGGATTAGCCAAGTTTCCGTTCACAGGTAACAAGCCAAAAGTGTTTTCTGAATGAACGATTGTTGCATTTCAGTAATATCTTTTTTGGTGAGTTCTTGTACATATCTTTGGAAATATGGATTATACAGGTAAGGAATTGAATAATAGGATGGATTTTGGTTCATTGCAGGTGAAGACATTCATACGATTTCTGATATAGCTTTTAAAATGATGAATTATGTATTTCATAGACACTAATTATTATGATGTTTGACTGAACTGCCTGAACCTAATCCCAAAAATTTCTAGAGAAATTGATATTGAAAATTTATTGTAATATTCAAACAGAATTATGCGATGCCTTGAGGCGATTTTAGGTTGAGGTTGTTTTTCTGTTAAATTAAAATACAAGCTGAATTTGTGTGAAATATTGTTAATTAAGTTGAGAAGATGAAATATTACCATTTTCTTTTAATTATGAATTCAAGTGACATAAAAATTATGGAGTTTTTCGTGTATTCATCTTTCTTAATTAAAATTATCAATTTAGTCAAGCATAAATTCATCCTAACAAAATTTGATATTTATAAATCCTTGCAGTGAAACTAGTTGAAATGAATAGAACTCACACAATAAGCTACTTCATCTTTTTAATTTTTTAATTATTTTCGATGGTATTATGTTATACATACAGTCACCGCTTTAAGCCAATTCACGCTCTATGTAATATTAGTCACTTCCAAATCTGAGGTATTGACACTGTCTGTTCTGTGGTATTGACACAGAACATGTAAAATCTTGGCGATAAAACAACTGATTGTGTGACCGCAGGTCGTCAGAAAAGGTTTTAGTTCAATTACTGATTGAGGGATGGCGCTAAATACGATTCTTGAGACACATTCATATTTACGTTGTTTTCGCTCACGTTGAATGAAAGCTTTAGAGTAAATATTGAATAGAACGATATTGTCGTACATCCAGCGATAAGTTGGGTAACTTATCTGGTACTTTTCTGAATGTCCTTCGAACTAAAACTTGCTAAAACCTTACTTTTTTGATCACTTTACCCTGTGCCTAGTTGTCACTGTCATTTGTCAGTCCACAACACCGCAATTTCTATGGCGGTACTTTTTCTTGTTTTTCTGTCTGAGACAGTGCGAGCGAAACCAAGTGCGAACTGCGAATCTTTTTATTTTGCATATTTTTATCTTGTCATTTGAAAGTGTGTATTCTCTGCGAAATATAACGAGTTTGATTTGAAGTTATAGAATTTAGCGAAAAATAATCAATTGTGGTTTTTGTAATCGGAATTTAGAAGGTATGTATCACCTACGCTTTCATCAAGCTTTTGCATCTGTTTTAGTTTTTTTATTACTGATAAATAATGAATCTTTTTTGTAACCAAATTGACCAAATGTTTGTATCTATTGCAATGCAACCAATAAATACATTATCGATTAATTAATTTTGATGTTAGGTTTGTTTTTTGTATTCAACTTACTAAAATCTGATGAACTATGCCTATTAATTGAGCATTCACTTGTCGTTTTTATAGAATGTCTATTACAAATTCCTTTAATGTAGGTCATGCAAGTGAAATTTCGTCAATCAATGGATTAAAATATTGTTGTTGAGTAAACTGATCAATAGTTTTTGCAGATAGTATTGTTAGTTTTAACTTGTCATTCCAAAACCTTGCTGTTACATCAGTCATTCTTCTTACTACTATTAATATGTACTAAATTCATTGATTTCACACAGATTGTTCAAGTGCAACTTTTCTAAAATATAATCCTTTCAATTCATGTAATTTACATTTGCAGACAGATGATGGTTATATTCAGAGTGTAACAAAAAATAATTGCCATGGACAAACTGAAGGAAGATGTGGTGAAAACCATTAGGGGGCTTCTGATTTCAACAAAAGAAAAATCAAGTCTTAAACAACTTGAACGTAAGGACAATCTGAATTTAAGAAAGATTGTTGGATTTGATATGAGGAAAATTTTCAGGTGACTATAGAACATTGATTGGAGAAAGAATTCCCTATGGAAAATTGGGATTTAGAAGCTTACCAGAATTCATCACCTCTGTACCCACCTTACTATTACATGAGATAAGAGGGGAACTTTATGTAGATGCTAAAGTGATACAGCAGTCTGCTCATATCTCAGAAATGGTGCACTTTCAAAAGGCTGATAAAAAGAAAGGGTGAGGTTTCTATGAAAAGTATTTTTTATCAACCATTAATGTCCAATAACCTTGAAAATCAATGTTATCTATTATTTGAACTCCCCAGTTATGAGTGGCATGAACTTGTTCATCATCAGAATGATGATGATAGATAAGGCATTTCCTTTTTGATAATCAAGTAACACAATCCTAAATAATTGGGGGAACCCCAGAGCATATTCATAAAACTAATCAATAAAAGAATGCAACTCCAATTATACTCATAGAAAGTGAAATAAGTAAATTATAATATACCAGCTCTTTTATAACATTCAATTGGGATTGGGTTTCTTTTTGGGAATTTTGGAAGATATTCAAAGGAATTTCGGTGTTATCTAATAAATATAATATAAGCAATGTTTTTTCAACCATGCTTGTATTTACTGAGAATTGTCAAGGATGCTTTGATTTAGTTTAAAGTTAATTTTCTTTTTAGTACACTTGAAAGGTAATTTTTAATTATTAGGGCACCACTTTTAAGCCTGCATCTTGAATTTTTACAATAGAATCATAATCTCTGACTCCAAAAACCCCCCGGTATCAATTTCGAATCCAACCATACCATAATCACAAAACTCGTCCGACATTTTGAAGTCGCCATTTTGATTTTTTCTGACTGATTCGCATTTTTATTATTCAAAATGTCAATTCCACGAATATAGTTAGGCTGACATAGATAGTTCTAGCCGAACTAATAAAGTTTGTTAATTATAATTAACGCTCGGAAAAAAAAACGCATGGTCATTTTCTTGATGCTATGTTTATATCAAAACAAATACCCTTTCAGTTGATTCATCTCAAGAGGCCATTGATGTATATTTTTATTGTGTATACAGTTCCTTCTATTTAGATTCAATATTGTCTCCACTTGAGATAAATTCAACAAAAACAAGAATGTATAATGTTAGTAAGGGGAGAAGAATAAAATGGTATTTTTGTAGCCATGTCAAAAAAACTTGACATTTCTATATCTCTACTAGCTGACCCGGCAAACGTTGTTTTGCCATATAAATAATTTCCTAGTATCAATCAACGCTAGTAATGTGTAGGGAGTGAGAAAGAAAGGATACCGGCTTCATTCTCATCCCTACTCCGTGCTGTTTACTGGGTCAGAAGTGACACCTGTAGACATCTGGCGGGGATAACTAATTAAATGACGATTGATCAGTTTTCGACCGGAGAGGAAAAATAAAAAATGAAAAAAAAAAATTGGGGTGGACTACCCCTAACATTTAGGGGGATGAAAAATAGATGTTGGCCGATTCTCATAGATACCGGATAAGCACAACAAATTTCATCAAAATCGGTCAAGCCATTTCGGAGGAGTATGGCAACAAAAACTGTGACACGAGAATTTTATACAGGGTGCGGCACCGAAAACGAAACAGATCGAATATCTTATAGACACATGTGTTGTTAAAAAAATGCAAAAACACGTCGATTTGTAAACCAAGGGGGACATCTTTCTACCATAACCTCAACTGTCATACCTCTCTCTCCTCCCCTTGGTCACTATCACCCAAACAATTTAAATAGGGAAAGTACTAAGTGTGACACATCACTGAAAAGGTAATTTGAAAAGGAATTCAGCCATGTGAGTGTTCGCTTCGTAACTTTTCATTTTGGCGCCCTCTTGCGGAAAAAAAAAATTATTCAAAGGTACGAATGTCGTCAAATAACTCCAGAAATGCTCCAAAACCTCAGACGTTTCGAGACTAACTTATACTCATGTATGGCAGTTAATGGAGAACACTTTGAGCAGCTATTGTGAATTATTGTAGTTTGGAATGATTGGAGTAAAATTTATGCAAGCCTTTCCAATTTTTAAGTTCATACACTGTCATTTGAGGTTATGGTAGAAAGATGTCCCCCTTGGTTTACAAATCGACGTGTTTTTGCATTTTTTTCACAACACATGTGTCTATAAGATATTCGATCTGTTTCGTTTTCGGTGCCGCACCCTGTATATTAGATTATGGGTAAATGTTTACTTTTTTCACTGCTGAAATGATTCACAATTGCATTAGATATTTCAATTTGTTTGGATGGAAGATGGAAAATTCTATATTTTTCCGGAATTCTCGATTTTGTTATTCAAACCATCTTCTATAATATATGTATTTCAGATGATGTAAATTCACATTCACATCGAGACATTCGAATAGACGGGGAATCACCACAATTTTTTTCGTAATGTTCAAAAACCCATTCTTGCAACCAACCCCGACCCAACCCAATCAATTCCCAAAACCCCGCAGGGCGAGATCCCTGCGAAACGCGCCGCGCTACTCGCCGCGCATGACGTCGAAGCCGGCGCCGTCGACCAGCCGGTGGCGGCCCAAGGACGCGCCGTCGCGACGCTTCAACTACCAGACGTCGAGCCGGCCGGCCGCCGTGTCGCACAACCAGTTTGTCAGCTACAAGCGGCCGTCGGTGCCGTCGAAGGTGATCGTGCCGGTTCACTCGACCTTCAATGGGACCACGCAGAACGGCGCCACCGTCAGGCAGAAGGCCAAGGCGTCGAACACACCGACTGACAGGAGTGTCCACTTTAACGGCGTCTCGATGACGGTGAGTGCGAGTGTGTGACGAGGGATTTGACGGTTTGGTCCGGTATGTTGACAATTATTGTGACACTAAGGGCCGGTTGCGTAAAGATTTAGGCTCGGTTTCACCAAGAATAGAATAGAATAGAATTTATTCATCATTAAAATATCATACACATATAACATATACATTACTGGTACAACATTTATCAGACTAGTCACAAAATCAGAGAAAAATTACACATTTATAATAGGAAAATACATTCAAGTCTCTAAAAATTCTTTGACGGTGTAAAAGGCCTTTTCCAAGAGTAGGTTAATTAAAGCTTTTTTGAATTTATTGTAGTTTTCAATATTTCCTAGTATCCTGATTGCTTTGTTATCACTAGCGCATCTAGGATTCAGTTCTGGGGGGGTAAATGTCCAATGATCAGGTATATATATATACAGTGTCCGCCATAATAAAAATAAAAATCTATTAAAAAAATCGACAACAAAAAAAAATGTCATCAACATTTAAACAAAGAATAAATTACAACAAAGTGATTTTAAAAATAACTCTTTGGAGAAAGGAAACCATTGAACAAAAAAGCGACGACAAAATAAAATCTAGTATGATTTTTTTATTAGCACATGGGTAATAACATCCTCATCATCTACCTGAATGTATCTGTGTTAACGTGTGAAATGAAATGAGACGATCTCATAATATGATTTACTCGACAAAAAAACCATACCTTTTGATAGAAGCACTTTCTGAATGAATTTGTATACCTATACCAACGTAAAAAATCAAGAATTTTCACCACAGCGCGCACAGCGTGTTCTCAGTAAAGACAACCGTTTGAGTTGACCTTAGAGCCACTCTGCCGCTTGCCGCCTACCTACTGTGGGTAAGGGTAAGGGCACAGATAGGGCACATATGTTAGAAAAAGTAGGTAAGTAACTTAACAAAAATGAATGATGCACATTCAGAGGGCCGCTGTTAGTCTTAAAGAAAATGTTGCCAGAAATGCCAAATTGCCATTGTCAATACTAGCGTCAAGTATGAGAATTTCAACTTCATTTTTTCTAACCTTCATCCCGTGTTCTGGGGGGGGGGGTAATTACCCCCTCTACCCCCCCTTGTATGCGCGCCTGTTTGTTATAACATATGACTCCTTGATAGCTTGCAGAGTCCTGCCCAACGGCCACTCGGGAATAAGGTAGTCTTTGTTCATTCCCTCTGCGAGTATTGTAGTCATGTATCATACTGTTTTTTGTATAGTGTGATTCATTATTTTTAATATTCAGAGTTATGAGTAATATATATAAGGAAGGTAGTGTCAGAATAGCCAGATCTGTAAAAACTGTCCTGCATGATTGTCTACAATGGATGCCGGCGATACATCTGATAATTTTTTTTTGAATAGTAAACACTTTTGATAAGTATGCCGAGTTTCCCCAAAACATTAACCCATTTGAGATATTAGATTGTACAAGTCCGAAATATGCCAGTTTAAGTACTTGTAGTGATACTGTTCCATGTAGTTGTCTTATTACGAAGCAGACACTACTAAGTTTTGAAATTAGATAATCTGTGTGTTTTTCCCAAGTTAACTTCTGATCAATCATTAATCCTAGATATTTATAATGACTCACCTGCTCAATAGATCTGTGATCTATTTTTATTAGTGGACAAAGATCATTAGATAGATTTTTTTGTTGATAGTTCATGAAAACAGTTTTATTTACATTAACAAGTAGACCATTATTTGTGCACCATTGTCAAAATTCAGCAGCGGATTTATTTGCAGCTTGAACAGAGAGGAGAAGTTCCTTTTCTGCTACTATTTGATAGGTATCATCAGCATATATTATTGTTTTTTGTGGAGATAAACATGAATTTTCAATATCACTCATAAATATTATAAATAGAAGAGGTGCCAATGTTGATCCTTGCGGAACTCCTAATGAGACGGAGGCTGCTTGTGATTTTATCTCATCTATTACCACTATTTGTGACCTTTGATGTAAATATGATGCTACCCATTCGTTGGCCACTCCTCTTATTCCCATTCTATACAGTTTCTCAAGTAGTAAACTGTGGTCAACTGTATCGAATGCCCGGGTTAAATCAAAGAATAGACCAATTGGAAATTTCTTATCATTGAGGTTTTTGTAGATATTATCACACATTTCAAATATGGCAGATGATGTTGATTTTTGCTGTCTAAAACCATGTTGACATTCTGGTATGAGTTTATAGTGTTCGACAAATTTACTTAGTCGCAAATAGTAGGCATAGTCGATAATTTTGGCAATTTGCGATTGCACACAGATATTCCTATAATTAGTTACATCATTTTTGGAGCCCTTATTTTTATATATGGGTATAGACTTTGATGTTTTCAGTGAATCCGGATATATGCCGTCACAGAATGATTTATTCATAATAAATGATAAAGGTTGGCTAATTATGTCATTGACACTTTTAAGAGATTTACCGTGGATATCATCTATTCCTGAGGCTGAAGTTTTAGTGGTTTTATTAGTAATTTCTTGGATCTCTACATGTGAAGTTGGATATAGGAATAAACTGTTGAATGAAAAAGGTTTTCTGCAATAGTATTGCCATTGATTGTTAGTTCTAAAGTCTCATTGTTTTTTATTTTGCTCCTATTTTCATTGATAATTTTCCAACTCTCCTTATTAATATTTTCTGCATTTAGAATTCTGTTGTTGTTATATCCCACTTTTGCCCGATTTACTACTTCTTTATATAAATACTTTAGTTGTATATATTTTTGTTTGATAATTGCATTGTTAGAGGATATAGCTAATTTGCACATGTCACATACCATTTGATGCAGTTCTTTGATTTCTTTTGATATCCAGGGTTTGTCCCTATTACGGTTATAACTGTTTGAAACTCTTCTTAGTGGAAACGCATTGCGGTAGTGATACTGATATGTTGTATAGAATGCATTGAAACAGTCATTCAAATCGGTTATCCAAATTATCAAAATCACCTGAAAATCAACTTTGAATTACATTTTATGATATGTCGATGAATTCAGCGTTGAAAGTTATTTCGAAAAGTGTCATAAAATATGCAGGACCGTATTGAAAAAAATGAGGTTGAGGGTGGCCCAGAGCGTACGAAACGTTGGATACAAAATCTGATTATGTCAAAATGAGGATAATTTACTGTCGAATAAAAAACTTTTGTGACATTTTTTGATAATATTCGAAATAAAGTGGGAAAAAAAGAAAAATCAAAATAACAGAATTTACTTTTCTTATGATATCTCAATAACCGGCCCTGATAATCTTGATTTGTTTGAACTGCTTGACAATGCTTCTATGAATGCAGCTTTTTCTCCATTTGACCGACCTTCTAACTCTTATGGTTTAAAAGTTACCAATACAATCCCATTAAAAAAGTGGCCACTCTGTATAATACAATATTCTTGTATTCTTGTGATGACCGGAAGTTACTCTGATTTTTTTATATCAAATAGTACCCTGTATATTTTTTGCAAATTTTTTATTTCTACTCAAAATTGTCTTTCCAACGTTGAAGAAAATGTCAATTGAATTCTTTAAATTTGAAATTTCAATTGCAAATCAAATGTAAAATACAAAGTGTGATACATCGTTGGAAAGTTAATTTTGAGTAGAAATCACAAATTGAAAAAAATATACAGGGTGCTATTTGAAATAAAAAAATCAGAGCATTCAAATTTCTGTTTTTCTCAGTTGAAGGTTTCTTCAACAAATTAGAGATCATGAAATATTACATTTTTTATCTTTAGAAAGGCTGAGATAATCCATTGAAACATATATACGGAGACACCCGGTATACATCATTTACTTACGTTTTTCAATCAGATTTCTACCTTTTATAGAACCTCAGCAATCATATCAGATATGTGAATTATCTGATGGTTGATAAAAATATCTACTCAAACATTTATGACTAGCCTGGGAAGAACATTATTCTTCTGTAAAAAATCACAATGATTCTCCCAATATCTCCAGGAAAAGTTACCTGCATTCAGGAATATGTTCAATGTACAATTACTGAGAATAATAATTATTTCAATACTCAACAGATGTAATTCGAAGTAATGTGTGGTATTTGCCAGAAAAGTAGTTTTGACTAATAAATGTCCATTCTATCCCAACATCATTTCTGTGATTTTATACTCAGGCAACGGATAATTCTTGCAGGTGAAAACCAGCACACCGAATGCTGGAATTATCAATGCGAATACGGAAACGAATGCATCGGAATGTTCGGTATTATCTCACACGAAGAAACGTATAACGAAAATGATGTCGGAAATGAACTTGAGCAAAGACAGGGACAGTGGGAACAGCAGTCCCACAGAGGAGGGGAACGTGATGGGCATCATCAGCCCAATTTTGAGTGGGGGGTCCACCAAGTACCACGGTCTACCATCACCGATTTCCACCAGAGTGAGTTATTGGGATATTTATTTTTGATCAACAATGCAGTGTTTACAAATACAGGGTCACTCACGGTCGATGGTACCTTAGACGTTTACGGAGAACGAGACGTGGGATTATTATGAAAAAATTTGGTTTATTGGGTAATCAGTTTTGTTCTATCGATCTAAAATATTTTCGGCGTTGCGGCTTCTATCGAAAAGTAGCAACAACTTTGTTATTTCAAACGGAACACCCTGTATTTTATTTCATTTTTAGATTCTTCCTGATGAGCTGATTTCGTCGATCTATCATACTTGGGGTATAGCGCGAAATATTACAGAGATATAGGGTGTGAAAAATCGAGATTTTTCAATTTTAGGATTTTTTTGTGTCGAAACTAATCATTTCTGCTCAAAACGGCTCACATGTCCCTATCTCAACTTTCCATTTACTATCGATTAATATTTAATTGAAACAAATACGGGTGGTTCAAAATTTTCAGTTTTGCATCACCCTCTATTTGTTTCTATTAAATGTCAGTAGATAGTAAATGAAAAGTTGAGATATGGACATGTAAGCCGTTTTGAGCAGAAATGATTAGTTTGGACACAAAAAATTCCTAAAGTTGAAAAATCTCGATTTTTCACAGTATATATCTCTGTAATATTTCGCGCTATACTCCAAGTATGATAGATCGACGAAATCAGCTCTTCAGGAAGAATCTAAAAATGAAATAAAATACAGGGTGTTCCGTTTGAAATAACAAAGTTGTTGCTACTTTTTGATAGAAGCGGCAACGCTGAAAGTATTTTAGATCGATAGAACAAAACTGATTACCCAATAAACCAATAAATTTTCAGAATAATCCTACGTCCCGTTCTCCAGAAACGTCTAAGGTACCATCGACTGTGAGTGATCCTGTATAATCATTGACAGATATCTCAGTTATAGTTGGGATTTTAATATCACTCTACTACTTTCTTGTGAAAAATAGAAATATAACCACATATCTGTCTATATTCTGAAACTGTATGTTGTAGTAATCTTCATTTGTGAAAGCGACATAGGAATATTTTCAATGTGATATTGTTTCTGCTTTCCCGACGCCTCTACAGGGGCTGAAATACTCTCTAAATATGTCTTAAAATTGTATATTTCATAACATGTAGTATCTCTGGGAAATAAAACTAATCTAATCTATCAAAATTTAAAAAGAATTGCCTTAAAATGCTGACAATTTTTTTGTTTAAGATGTGATGCATTCAATTAACGTTTGGTAGGTTTAAAGATCTGCCATTTTTTACTGAATTTAGATCACTCCTTTTTAAATCACGTTGGCTGTATTTCTATATTTTTCTTCTTTTTATTTGGAAATTTCGAAAAATGCCAGATAAAAAAGTTGCTCAGTTTCTAATTTTATACATTTGCTTCATTTTTATTCTAATGCATTTTGATTCTCTACTGTCACTTCGACTTTTTTTCATTTTTTTTTATAATCTTTCGCTCTATCGATTCGAACGAAACATGTGGTACAAATTTCATAATTTTGATGAATATGAGACTTCAATATCATATCTTGCCCAGGAAATACCCAAATTGGCCTGTTACCAGAAAATAAAAAAAATGCATCTCCAGAAATTCGTCTTTGTTGTTGCAAAGTTCATCTAGTTTTTTCATTTCATTGTTAAACTGATGTGGATTTTTGAATGTATGGACGTTAATATGTCAGTAATCGAATAAACGAATTTCTCTTCATTCTTATTACACTCGTTTTTTTTTCAATAGATTTTTATACAGTTTAATTATATTTCCATATGTCGCGAACTTTATGTGTGACAATGTATATTTTTGATGATCGTTATGTTGATCAACTTTCGTCTTTGATAACTCGTCATTTTCCATCCAAATATGTAACTTGTTGATATCAACAGAATCAGAAAAAAAACGTTCTATCGAATTCTGTAAAACTATACAATGAGTTCTATTTGAAAAACCAAAGTTCGTGTCCATTTCGGGAAATTTAAAGCCCCGTATATATAAAAAAACTGTAATTAAAAAAAAGTTGTCTTCAGAGAACATCGTGCTCTTTGGAGATGACTGTCCCTTGAGAAAACATTCTTATTTGGTACGCAGGTCTGTCATTGGATTCTCGAGGAGCAAGTATGTACATGTTGTTTTTGAGACGTTTTGAGTTTTTGGGTTTGAAATGATCCAATCAGTTATTTGGATTTGTGTTTTACTGCATTAGTTTTTTTTTTTTTTTTTTTCATATAGCCTAACCTTGTTCTTTGGAACGCTTCAAATATCAGTTTATGTATTGTTTTTCAGGGTTTAGAATATATACAGACTGGAGACCCAATAGTCGATCTCAATAAATTTGTGGAAATTTACAAATTGGGCGATTTAGAAATATCCACTAACCTTATAAAAACGAAACACAACAGATTATACACATGTAAAATAAAGGTGAGGAAAGAAGTACACTTTTTCCAATTGCAATTCAGAAAACGTTCAACTGGCTGTTCATGAACCTTTCTAGTAGTGATGTAAATGAGAAAAAACAAGCATGTTTTTTTTCTAAAATTCTGTTTTTTTAAGTACAAAGTACTCTCGTTTTTTTTTTTTTTCGAAAAGTTGTTTTTTCACAATGAAATACACAAAAATTATCTCAATAAAAAAATATATTTCCCCTAAAAAAAACTTGTTTTTTGTACCTTTAGAAAAAAAACGTTTTTTTTACATCACTACTTTCTAGACTAACCTGCTTCTCAATCGACGCTATCTGAATGGCAGTTGGAAGAGTTGAGACATAGAAATAGACGTTGAAAGTAATTCTTCCACTAGGTAGGAAATAAAATATACACTAGCTACCCCAAAGAATTCAGCACCGAATCGCAGGCCAAGCAATATTGCGCCTCGGAGGCTTTCAAAGATTTGCATTCCAATCATGACAGAAGGAAATGTCTTCTCGTGTCTAGTGATATAGACATATTGGATAGGATACCGCCGCTGTTGGAAAAACACATTCACGGTAAAAACTATTTGGCGCAAGCTTATTTTCGACGATCATCAAATAAAATAATGCATTTTTCAGGGATCTGGTACTGGCAATTGCAATTGGACTACGCCGACATGTACAATGAGCAGTTGCCTTCGGATTGGCTCAAAATTATCGATAGTAGTCCGTGCGTTCAGATTGAAAAGTGCTCGGAAAATTATATTCTGAGACATTGCAGGCCTGAGGATGTAAGTTTTTGGTGGAATCTGATGATTTCATATTGTGGTGTCGAATTTGTTTGGTTTAGGTGTGCTTTATTTAACAAGTGGTGGTTTATTAGTGATAATTTAATATTGTTATTAATACTTGCACGGTTTATTTTTCAGCAACAGTATATACTGACAGATGCATTTCAATTCGATACTGCTGTACATGGTGGACCAAATTCGAGGCGTAACATGGGGATCTCGTAAACCGTAAGAGATACAGGGTCGGATAAATTGTGGCAAAGTTGCGTAATTTTGTGCTCAATGAAATGCTGTCGAGAAAATCTGAAATTTCCCACTACTTCCGGAGATATCAAAAAAAACTGAAATTTCGTGAAATCGTTTTGTTTTTTTCCTGGTGTTATTAGAAGAAAATTTTCAAAATGCATGGCAGTTCATCATTGCCACTTTTTCTTTCCTACAAGATGACGTTGTCACATTTGCAGTCCGACGTTTTGTCTTCGCCCCACCACCATCAACTTTATTTTTTCAAATTCGGACCTGGATTTTTTATTTTGGATTTGCTTTTATTTTGGTACCCTGATGATATTGACATATCACTACTATCAGAAAAATCAGTGAATATGAGAAAAAAAGCCTATTGAAATTATTGCATCTTTTCAGCTCTCTTTCATTTCATTTAATGACTCACATTAAACTATTATTGATAACCAATAACCAAATGTTTGAAAATATTACCATATTGTTGAATGCACTTGCGGTAAACAAAAACCATTCAATAAAATCGGATCATTATAGCAACAATTTTAGAAATTCTCGAAAGATGTGCCTTTTATCAACAAGTATACCTTTTTCAGATACTTGGGTTACTCACATTTACTTGAATTTGCTTCAAAGCAAACTAGAATATTTGAAGCGCTCTCAATAACGAGTGCAACGAAAACAAACCTATAACAAGAGCAATGTGTGAAAGAGAGATGGATAGATGCATTTATTTTAATAGGCAATTTTTCCCATATATTCCAATTTTTTCGATAGTTATGATATGTCATTATCATCAGGGTACGGAAAGAAAACCAAATCCAAAATATAAAATTCAGGTCCATATTTGAAAAAATAAAGTTGATGGTGGTGGGGCGAAGACAAATCGTCGGACTGCAAATGTGACAACGTCATCTTGTAGGAAAGAAAAAATGGCAATGATGAACTGCCATCCATTTTGAAGAATTTCTTCAAATAACACCAGGAAAAAATCAAAACGATTTCACGAAATTTCCGATTTTCTTGACAGCATTTCATTGAGCGCAACTTTGCCACAATTTAACCGACCCTGTATCTCTTACGGTTTACGAGATCCCCATGTTACGCCTCGAATTTGGTCCATCCTGTACATAAAATGGGAATTTTTGGAAAAACATTCCACTCTACCTAATATTTGTACATAGTTTTCATTAACTTTCGCCTAACACATTCTGTTTTCCATTCAAAAACATTTCAAAATATTCCTGTGTGATATGACGTTGGAAGTTTTTCGGAGCTTTCTAATCGGAAAAAATGAATTTCTTCCATAGTTTTGTTTCTCATTTTATTTTTGTTAACAGCTTCAGATTCGTCAATTCTATAATGGAGATTTTTTTTGAGGAAAGTAAAAAGTTATCGCTTGAAAGCAAACAAACTGATTGTTCAGTTCAGAAAATCTTGATTTCGAAAATAAAATCGTTTTGTTTCAAGACACTTCAATCTCTCAGTATGACGACATTTTTCATGCAGTGTCTGAAGGCATAATGATATGTTCACGGGACGTATCAAAAAGCCGCGAAATTGAAAAAAACGCAAAATTCAATATTTTCTTGGTATTAATACCGAGGAATGTCATAGAATCAGTTTAGACAAATTATTAAACAGGCAGATATCTAGTAGTAGTACTTATAGTTGACGCTGTCGTTCCAAAATGCGTCAGCTGCGCAGTTTATGAACAGATGTTTATTTTTAGCATACTACATCAACGAACAGTAACTGCAGCGTCAACTGTAGCTACGGCAACGGAGTTTATAAATTGAACTTTGTACTAATAACCCCATTTATGTCTCATCATTTCTAACGTTGTCCCCCCCCATGTGCTGAAAATGTCGCATCATCTCCGTGGTCTGGTCTGCTGCACAACGAACACCTCTCAACAGAGGCAGCTTGAAGGGCATCCTGCCTGCCTTCCCTAATGTCTAACCCCCGCTTGGATTTGCTTTGGGCTAACCCTAGTTAACGCGGCTCGCTTTTTCTAAACGTCCTAGGTGGTGTTGCAGAAAAACAGGACGTGGAGGACTTTCATGACCTTGTCGGACGTGTCGGTGCCATCGAACACCATCCAGTTCCAGGAGGATGATGGCAAACTCTACGCCGAGGTCACGTGCGTCATGTCGGCCAATGAGATTTGGTGCAGGCAGTGTTGTACGGTGGAGAGCGTAAGTTGGTCGCCGGTCGTTGGTTTGTGACGCAATTTAATCAGTTGAAAATTCGTCAATCAACTTGATAGTGACACAATTGCTATTTGTGTATTTAGAGCGCAAAGTGATAGATTACTGCTCGAAAAAGACATTTCGAGAGCGGTGAGACATTTTTTTTCTTCAAACACAGTTCAGACAAAAAACCTCGATAGGTATTTCATTCAATTATCCAATTTCATAATATTCTTCATCCCAATCATTAATTTTATTAATTATTCACTATTATATTGAAATTCAATCCAATAATTCATACATTTAACAGAAAAGAACGGAAAATGACTCTTGGATTGAAAAAGAATGGGGAATTCTTCTTCGGACGATAATGAAGTAAATTTTATTAAATATCTTCAAAACGGCACGTTTTAAACTCACTATTTCAACCTTTTTCCGAAAAAACAACATTGCAAGTGCTTAAAAAATATTCAATATGGGGATTTAAAATTTAAAGCACCTTGTTCCTATTCCGCTATTTGGCAACATCGACTGCAGATTTCATAAATAATAAAGGACAACAAATCCATTACTTTGATTAGGTGAAAAAATATAGCAATTTTTTGATCAGGTTAGAACACAGAACTCATACTACAAATAAGTTCTGTGGGTTAGGTGCCATTCTGCTTATTTCTGTTCCATGCTCCTCAAAAGATATGCTGGTCAGTTTTGGAGGTTATGTTTATGTTTGACTTGTGGATGGATTGGTGTTTTTGTTGGACTGAAATCCATGTTTTGACTGATTATTTTATTACATTAACAGTTTGATGCCTGAATTATACATTGACATCAAGTGTACATAATAAAAGTGTGGCCAAATGTGAGTTGTTGTTCTTATAGCCTACTAGGCGCTGTTGCCAATTTGTGAACTAGGAACAAAGCGATTCAAAATTTACAACCCCATATTTGAAAAATTTATTTATATAGTTTCCGCAACGAATTTGAAAAATTCATGAATGAAACTAATAATCAATAATCAATAACGTATGTCTATCCCACAATTATAATGCGTTATGAACCAAGTCAAACGTATATCTGCTTTATATTCAACGGACTGGTGTTTTTTAAGAAATACAAGTTTAGGATACTTACTTTGATATATTTAGCATTCAAGCATTTCATGGCAACATGTCATGATAATATTATCATATCATAGTTCATACTTTTCCTCGATTTCTCTGGTAGGAGGTTCAAATTTAAAATGTTCGCACTTTTTGCTACATCAGAAGATGTGTTAGAATATTTTCCATCATGCAACAGAATGATGAGTTCGTTTTCAACAATGATGGATGCGGGCGCAAATATGCTGTCACTTAGGTAATTACATTATTTCCGCGCACGAGCGGCAATGCTGTCAGTTATTGACATTTCTCGAAAAACGTCAACTTTGTATTGAGATTTGACAGCGTCAAAGGCTACTTTGTTAACCGTTAGTAGAAAAATACATTTATCGAGAGCGGCAATACACTTTGCGTTCGAAATACACACAATATTTTTTTCTACAAACGCAGCTCCTAGACGAGAAAACTTGATACTTTATTAGTTTGTTTCTACTACAACTGGTGCTTCTGAAATAGCGTGTCATATCACAAAAACTTTTATTCAAGTTCATTTTGTAATCTTCATAACTTTCAAATGCTTCATGATTCTCCAAAATGCATCTCTATGTTCAATAGAGCATTTTAGAACACGTGACCTTATTGGACCAAACCTTAGATCATAAAGGCTTACGCTATAGATTCGGCATCATGTAGTATTTATTTGGTATTAGAGGGGTCTGTAAAAAGTACAATGATATCACGTGGTACAACATATACATATGTATGGTCAAAATTTTAAAACGATCAATCAATGGCTTAGTACTTTCAACCCCCCTCTGGACCTACCAAACGAATAACCTGGATACCGTATCTAGCGTAAGCATATGTGACCTAAGGAACAAACATGGCGCCAAATTATGTCAATACAAAGTAAATGTCAGTGAACAGGAAAGTTAGTTGCTGATTTACCAGATATTTTCAAGATCATTTCGTTCATGGCTTGTTAAGGTAAAAGTAAATATTTATTGGGTTCCGAAAATTCTTGTAGTGAAGCTGCAGAATGATATAGGGATCGATAAAATAAGAGTCATAAACTCTGTTGATCCATATGCTATTAAAAATGATGAAGTGGAAACTGACGTGGAATTGTTTCCAAAAGTTACCTCCTTGGACAACATCAGTATTTAGACTCTTTCGGGACCAAACATGTCTCAATAACTGATTTTAAATACTTCCAACAGAAAAAAAATCAACTCGAATGACAGCGAAAATATGTGTGGTTATGTTTGTTCTGGTCCAGCAGGTCTAATTTGACAGCATTCTGAAATACTCTATAGATTTGATCAAACCATTTGTGATCCAGGGATCTTGAGTGGATCACCGTATTCCTCGACTTGAGATCAGATTCTTCCAGAATGATATCAACCTATTTTTGTAATCAGTGAAGTGATGTTTTCTTCCCCAACCAAACAGGATGCTTTCAACGAAATGGTGCTGATCATGGAGGAGTTCTATGCGCTACAAAAGGAAAACCTTCGCGCCGACAACATCAACGTTGCCGGTTACTACGTCACCGAGTTCGAGAGCCAATGGTACCGCGTCAGAGCTGTCACGGTGGACGAAAAAGGCATCTCCTGCTTCTTCATCGACTACGGAGATGAGATGATCGTGTCCAAAGATAACATCTACACGCTGAAGAGGGAGTTCGCCAGCTCACAAGCCCAGGTCGGTGGGGAAAAAAAATTTAGGGGAACGTCAGTTAGTTGTGGTTTTGTTGTAGGCGTTCGTGTGCCGGTTGGTCGGTTTGGAAGGGCTTTACGAAATGTCCAGCAATTCGGAGGAGCTACAAACTATTTTGTACACGCAAGTTATCCTGGAACTTTCACGTGAACATGTCGGTGAGTTGGGAACAAAATTGGGGATGTGAGTTTTTCTCCATGCGCTGATTCAATGTCGTTCTAAATGGAAACCTAGTAGGCTGAAATTATAATATTGTCTTTTCACTCAAGTCCCAAATGTCTGCCAAGTTGAGGTCGCTACTTTATAGAAGTCGTTCGATGCTCATTTGTTTTAGTTTTTTCTCCGTCAGCTTTTCAATTTTAGGTTGAAGTTATGTTCTTCTTTTTTTTTCTAACTTCAGCACGTATCATATATCTATCATAATCTGACATATTTTCACTGTTCTACATATTTTTACTCAAATAGGTCCAATTCCAGTTTTTGGGAACAATAATAAGGCATTCCAAGGAAAATTTTTGGTGGTACTCACGTATTTTGGCCTCCAAACCAAAAAAAAGAATTCGAAAAGCTAGTTCCGTAAATACACAATTTCACATCTTGAATTTCTTCTACTAAAAACACAAAATTCGTCCTTCTTTCAACTAAAACAGCACAGACGCTTACTATTACTTATTTTCAACACTTTTTAGCGAAAAAATTTTAAATTTTTCAAAACATGTATCGTTCAGCTCCCGTTATGCTCGGTCCTCGATGGGTTTGCTAAAATTTTTCGAATCTTTTTTTCAAATATTCTAATGTATTCTGCTGAAAATTGTTGAAAATAAGTGAATGTAAGTGTGTGTGGTGTTTAAGTTCAAAGAAGGACTAAGTTTTGTGTGCTTTCTTCAGTTGGTATGAAATATGCGTGGAGCAAATAGAAAACTCAACGTGAGTTATTAAAATTGTAATAACTATCGTACAATCGATATGCCAATAATTTATTCACTTGCCTCGCATTTTTAGTTTCTCAATTTTGAACATATTGAACACTCTCTACTTTGTGACATTACACATTTTTCACAGTGCACATCACTGACACTGACTAACGAAGCTTTTTTCTATTTCCTGACTTGCTGATCAATGAATTAATGATATCGAATAATTCTGTGCTTGAAACAGAAGCTGTGCTAAAAGGAGCGCGTGATTCAAAATGTAAATAAAAACGTTAGGTTATGCCCAGTATGAAATTTCAAGTTCAAAATAGTTCACGGTTATTATGAGAAGATGTCTCTGCCTCACAGTGAACAGACAATATTATGCCGTCTACAAGGTGTTCATTCAGATCGACAATGGTTGATTCACTCATCAAGATATTTACAATCATGGAATTGATAATCTATCAGATGAATCAAAACTGAAAACAGATTCTTGTCATATTTGGTTATAGTTTTCGTTCTTTTTTCTTCGATATCATCAAAAAAAGAAAGTACCTACTTACTGCGCCATATATTCCGTATATCGAGTAGCATCCCCTGTTTTGTGCGTAGAAACGTACATCTATGCAAAACCAATATTGTTTGTAGATTTTGAGTAAAACACTGATTATTCCACAGGTACTGAAAATGACCTCAGCTTGCCGATTTACATGTACGATTTCGAAACCGGGCAGTCCATCAACGAAAAGATGATACCGCTCCTGACAATCGAATCTGCGCAACCCGTCATTCAAAAAGTGAGGTTCCGAAATAATTATCGCGTATCTTTGTGCTAACTTTTTTTTTAATTCCAAGGAGACGATAATGGACGTGTTCGTGTCACATATCGAAAGCAACGGAGACGTATACGTCCAGGTGCGGTCCCACGGTTTCGCTACTCTGCAGACACAACTCATTGAATTGGAGACCATGGTTTTGTCTGATCCCCCCACGCACTTGATTGCGCCAATAACAAAGAAGGTATGTGGATTTTCCCGTAGAAACCCCATAGATTGTTTTTAATCGGCCTACATTGTAGAGTCGTTGGGTTCTTACTCTTTCTTACTTGTATTTTGAAATTATTCTGACTTCAACTTTGGTTTTTATGAAATAGTTAATTCTTCTTCTCACGATTATAATAATTCTGACTTCAAAATTCGATTTCATGGAAAATTTTTCACTTTTATGGAAGAATTGTAATTATTTTTTGGTATGAACATAATAAATATTACTTGTCTCTTATTTTCATTTGATGATTGTTATTTTTATTTCAGGATGAATTCAATAGTTATATACTATTTAATATTACTCTTGTATCCCAGAATTACATAGATTATGATTTTTATCTCGAAGTTATACTGATTCTGGCTTTCATCACAGAATTATATTTTTTGAAATGTCATCTTGAAATTTCAATTCTGAATTATAACTGGAATTTGTAGAATATTTCTCTAGGATTTGTGATTTTGACTTTTATTTTGATTTTAAGAGATCATTCTTATTTTCATCACAGAAAAATCGTTGTTGTTGCTATAATAGATTCATTGTTTCTTTTATCCTAGAATTATTATAATAACTATAATTTTTTCCTCATTTTAAATTTTGATTCGGATTTATGTGATGATTCTCATTTTCATCCTTAGAATTATCATAATTATGATTCCAGCATTATAATAATTTTGACTTTCATCTCAGAATGAAATTTATTAATTCTCAATTTAATCTCGTATTATTATATAATAATCACGTAGGTTTTCAAAAGGAGATCCTCCTACACTTCGGTGTTTTTGAGATAGGATGAAAAAAGAGAAACTCGAATATGACGGTTTATAGTTAAACTTACTTATTCACTAGTGCATTCTTAAAATTCTAATAATTTCAGTTTTTACTCTCATAATCATTATAACTGGAATTTGTGGAATATTTCTCTAGGATTTGTGATTTTCACTTTTATTTTGATTTTAAGAGATCATTTTCATCGCTGAAAAATCGTTTTTCTTGCTTTTATAAATTCATTGTTTCTTTTATCCTAGAATTATTATAATCACTATAAATTTTTCCTCATTTTAAATTTTGATTCGGATTTATGTGATGATTATCATTTTCATCCTTAGAATTATCATAATTATGATTCCAGCATTATAATAATTTTGACTTTCATCTCAGAATGAAATTTATTAATTCTCAATTTAATTTCGTATTATTATATAATAATCACGTAGGTTTTCAAAAGGAGATCCTCCTACACTTCCTAACCCCATAGATCGTTGAGTTCTTCCTAATGGACCAAACCAAGACACTGTCAAATCAAACTCAAGATGGATACCTTGAGGCATACAAACCGTTTGAGTGCATTAGCTACTTGAACCTTGTGATTTTAATTTAAAACAAGTTTTAACTGCAGAACAAATTTAAACATTCATTTGTGAATATCCTGTGTTTAGTCTATGTTTTCTCATAAAATTTAAGATAGAGCTACAAAAACATGCCACATACTTGTTGTGTTGTTAAGTGTGGGAGTCGAGGAAATCGTAATGATGTGAAGTTTTTCAATATACCCAGTGTACTACATTTTGCACACAAAACGGAATTGAATAAACTCTCAAAAATCCGAAGAGAAAGATGATTGAAAGCAATCAAAAGGGAAGATCTCACAGAAGCTAAACTAAAGTATGTGCTAAACATTTTTTGAAAGGTAAAAAGTTAAATAACTTTTCATGAAGGTATTTGTTGCGAAATGTGGTTTAAAATTTTAGGAAAACCAGCTGCTTTAACTGATCCATCACAGTGAAAGGATCGATGCCTTGAATGACTCTGATTTTTTCCTTATACCGTAATGCAATGTCTTTATCTTCAGTCTCTAACGATAACAGATAATCACTTTTATTATCACAAGCCATTGTATTCACTTTTGAAACCTTCAAATAGGAAATTCAAACTATAAACACAAAAACACATGTAATCAAATAGACAAAACACTCCGTGTGTGCCTCAAGGCAGCCATTTTTGATCACGTGTTCTGGATTGGCTTATTAAACCTTGGTTAGAAGAACAGCAAGAGGTTTTCATTAAAATAACTCCCAATTATCATTGATTTTCACATTCATCTTCACTCTTCACCTGAAGCTCAACTTCACAAATCTAATTAAAGTCTTCATATCTGGAAATTGTCACTTCAAGCCGATTTCCCAAAAGGAAGAAATATGTTGTTTTTGCACAATAAGCACACCAATCGATTGTTGATGTTGCAGAATAGCGCTGGTAAGCTATACTTTGGCAAATCCAAGACCGACGAAAAGTGGTACAGGATCCAAGCCATTGACTGGGCCCCGAACGAGGAGCTGGCTCAGATCTACTTCGTCGATCGTGGAAACACAGACGTCATCAGCGTCACCAACGAGGTTCTCTATCCGCTGGAGAAGCTGAGCGACATTCTGAGCCTCTACCCGCCTCAGGCGGTGAAGGTGAGGCCATCATTTTCACCCAGAAATTGGAAATTGTTCTCTCGACAAACAATGGCTGTTTGTATACCGGGTGGTACACCCCCCATAATACAGGGTGTTTCATAATAAATGCGCAGGACTTCAGGATATGATAGCTCTTTCAAGAATATGAAAAAAAGTTCCTATTGACTTACCCTCTACAATGCACCATTTTAGAGATACAGAGTGTTGAATTAAAAAAAAATCGTTTGTGCGAATATTTCTGGAACCGTTTATCGCACAGAGAACAGATTTTGTAGACATTTTCTACTCATAATGAGCTATGTTTTGGGCTGATTTGTTATTTTTTTAAATTTATAACGGCGGACATTTCCAACACCTAATTTAACTAAGTACGATTTATATATTTTTTTATTTTGCAAATATGAAGTTGACGTTTGGTTTTGTTACTTATTCTAACGTTTAAATAAATTTTGTATAATTATAAAAAAATTATTTGAAGAAATTTACCATGTTTTTCAACATGAAAGTTGATTTTTCTTGAAAACGGCCAACTTTAGAGCTTATGAACAAATGTACCTTTTTTGTGTAGAAAACATTGGCGGTTCAAATAGGTGGCTCAAAATTGTACTTTTTACAGTGGCGTAAAAGTTGGAGGAAATAACACCCACTACCCCTTCAAAATCTTCACCAATTATGAATTTAAAAGAATAACAAATCAGCCCAAAACATAGCTTATTATGAGTAGAAAATGCCTACAAAATCTGTCTTCTGTGCGATAAACGGTTCCAGAAATATTCGCAAAAAACGATTTTATTTTTTTTAATTCAACTGTCGAAAATGGTGCATTTTAGAGGGTAAGTCAATAGGAACTTTTTTTCATATTCTTTAAAGAGCTATCATATCCTGAAGTCCTGCGCATTTATTATTAAACACCCTGTATAATCGTATTTTCTTATTTTCTTTTAGCTGTAATTTTGATTGTATTAATTGAACACTATCACCTGGTATGAATAAATTCCTCATTAATAGTACTAATAAATGGTACAACGGTACCAATATGGTTCCATTTGAAAAAATTGAGTTTTACCTCAAAAACGATTACGATGAACTTCATTTGCTCATAAAAAACGCAATTTAGTATTTTCGTCCGGATTTCGATTTTTCTAGCATTAGACGGGTCAATTGGAATAAATCGAAACCATCATGGTACACTTGAATGGAAAACTAAAAATTCAATTATAAAAAAATTTGACGTTTGAAATGTCACTCATGTGACATCATTGAGTTCAGAAAATTTTGTAGATTTCAGAAATGCAATAAAATACAGTGTTCCATTAAAAAATCGAAAGTTGGTATCACTTCCGGCGAAACCGGAAGTGAAAATAAAATCATTTGTAGGTCAAAAAGTGCCGCTTATTATATTCATGGCATATCCCAAATTTCAATCAATTACCTCCAAAACTATCGGAGATAAGGGGGGTGTACCGTGATCCTGTTACACCCGGTATTTAGAGTGCAAAGTGATAGATTGCTGCTCGAAAAAGACAGTTTGCGTTCGAAATACACACGAGATTTTCTCTACAAACGCAGTTCCTACACAAGAAAACTAGATACTTTATTACTATACTGTTGCTGGTGCTTCTCAAACTACCGTAGAGTATTAATTATAATTGAAATTTACACCTTATTCAGTTGATATTAAAATTTTGGCTCTATAATGAGGTCATTATGAAACTCAAATGCGTATCGAAATAGCCTCTGTTTCGATTCCAATTTTAAATTATTCGCAAGTTGATACAATCGAACTGTCAAATGAAAGTCAGAAGAGCAGTTAGGCTCATCTTACTTCTGAGCGACTTTGGATTTGGAGATAGTAGTAGTGAAAAACTCAATGTTTTTAATGCGTGCGTTTTTTAAATAATTTCGCTCACGAGCGGCAATAATGTCACTAAATGACATTCCTCGTGAAACATCAACTTTTGCGTCGCGATTCAAATGTTTACCGGTTGTAAAAAATAATAATCTCTATTTATGTTCTGGTGTGTTCGCAGGTTAGGATGGCAATTGACAATATTCCCGAGGACTTTTTGGCTCTTGCCAAGCAGGCCATGCCCGAGGATCAGCCCGTCCTCATGAAGATAGTCGGTGAGAACGCGGAAAACGTGCCGATCGCGGAGTTCTTCAGAAGGAACTCTGACGGCGGCGGCTTGTTCTGCATCAATAAGTCCATCACCATGGAGTCAGAAATGAAGTGAGTTAATTTTTTATTGATCGAAGTGAATATCCTGGAATTTTATGTCTTTACGAGAATTGATTTTTTTCTGTGTTTTCAGGAAAGAAGGCGTGAAAACTCCCAAAAGGACCGTTATACATCCAGATGGAGCTCTCAGTAAGTACACACATATAAGTCGCAGAATCATTATGACCTTAGAATTCTAATTCTATGTACTTTCCTCAGAATTATCGAATAATTCAACTTTAGACAGAATAGTACTTAAAAATAACATTCCCTATAGTGCTGTAACAAAAAACACTAGACATAATGATATAATCCCTATTCTCTATAGTGTCATACAGAATACTAGACACAATAGTACGAATAGAATTCATTCATGTATATATTTATCGATGCATTTAATAGTCAATGTGATTCATATACAATCGGATAAGATACAACACCAAACTCTTCGCTTAACGCCGCTCTCAATTCCCTGAGAAGAATGATGCTTCCCACTCTGCTCGTGTGTAAACCACATTTTCCTTTAAAAAAAAGTATCTCTTATCGCACCAAATGATAAGCTTGAATGAATCAAGGGATTAACGTGAATTTACAGTTTGATTCTCCACAAATACAATTACAACCTTAACCTCAGAACAATAGGATAATGGGGAAGTTTCCGAAATTCAGATATTCATTCCAAGTTGAAGTTTATGAAAATTCATCGAATACGTATTTTTTATTCACCTCGTGCTATCAAATTGGGCTCCTCCACCATTCTGATGACGTAATAATTAGAAGAGCGTTGAGAGAGATGGATAGATATTTTCATCATTGTCTTGACGCACGCTAGCACTTTCGCGCCTGTACACAGTTATCAATATGTCTAAATAGTCGGAATTTCTGCATTAACATCTTACGGTGGATTTATGCAGAGGTTTTAAGTCGTTAGTTTCAAGTCTTAAGTTTTAATTCGTATGAAAAAATGGACCATTTATGCAAGAAGTTTTAAGGACTGTCAATAGTGTCAATCCTGTTATTTTGTGTTTTTATTTTTCTCATTTCCTTCGATTCCATCCAAATTTCCAGTTAATTTCGTATTTTTCTTCATGTCTATTTGCTTTACATGCATTAAACTTCTGCTGTTTGTTACGATACCCTTTTGCAAAATCAGACGCATGCGCAAATCGATCGAGTTTTAAGTCGTAAGTCGTAAGAGATAACGGTGGATTTATGCAGAGGTTTTAAGTCGTTAGTTTTAAGTCTTAAATTTTAAGTCGTAAGTTTCAAGTCGTAAGGAAAAATGGACCATTTATGTAAGAAGTTTTAAGGACTGTCAATAGTGTCAATCCTGTTATTTTGTGTGCTTATTTTTCTTATTTCCTTCGATTCAATCCAAATTTCCAGACTAAATCCTATTTTTATTTATGTCTATTTGCTTTACATGCATTCAACTCCTGCTGTTTGTTATGTTACGATACCCTTTTGCAAAATCAGACGCATGCGCAAAGCGATCGAGTTTTAAGTCGTAAGTCGTGAGAGATAAATGTTGGCCAACTTTTCTTAGGACTTGAAACTTATGACAGCTGTATAAATGGTTACATTGAAAACCAATGGATGAACTTCTCATGACATATTACTTGAAACTTGAGACTTTAAACCTCTGCATGAATCCACCGTATATGTTGGCCAACTTTTCTTAGGACTTGAAACTTATGACAGCTGTATAAATAGTAACATTGAAAACCGATGGATGAACTTCTTAAGACTCATTTCTTAAAACTTGAGACTTAAAACTTACGACTTAAAACCTCTGCATAAATCCACCGTTAGTATTGCTATGATATCCAATATATCATTTGTTCAATAATTCAAGTTGAAACTGAATTATATTTCGAAATTTCATCCCGGTGCCCAAGGGAATGATGATTATAGACAAGATAAATATTAGAATAGAGTATTTTTTCATTATGCCCAGGTAAAAAATAATTTTGATATTCCATGTTTAGATGAATATTTCGATTCATCCAAGAAATTAGTGACTTCAATCTGACAACAGTGCAAGCTACACCTTTCTACTTCTTCTTTTTTCAGTTCGTAGGCTCAACCGAATTGAGTTCAGAAACTTATAACCAACAAATATCCCCAAATGTCACTAAATCTAATTAGTACGTCATAGTGTTCCGCCATTAAAATTTTATATCGCTGTAATTTGAAAATTAAAATTATTAGGATGATTCCATCAGTAATTCTAGACAGCAGAAACATAATACTTGTTATTCAAACAATAATTTCATGAAAATCAGTTCGAAGGAAACTTTCCCATTCTCCCTTTTATCTTTGAATCATATTATTTCTGATTTCTATCTCCGAATTTTCTACTTTCATCTCAGAGTAATATCAGATGCGAGCTTTATTTCAAAAGTAAAAATTCCTACTTATATTCAAGATTTACCCCTCTACACTTTTCTATCTTTGAAAAAAAAAAAGATGAAAAAAAAATCAACCCCCTTCCAGAAAACGTTCCGTCTGGCGGCAAACTGTCTCCCCCCAGCGTCCCCATGAGGGGGGAGCTGTTCGAGGTGCACGTGCCGTTCGCGGTGAACCCCTACAATTTCTTCGTGCAACCGTTGGGGTCCAGGAAGAAGCTGCACATGATGATGGAGAGGCTGCAGGAGCGGTACAAGAACGTCTTGTACAGCCCTCTGATGGTCGATCAGATCGTGCCCGGCAATATCTACGCTTCCAAGTTTGATGACGGGCATTGGTACAGGTGCGTTCTCGAGAGAAAAAAAAATCATGTCTCTGTGTTTTATAAGCGATGTGTTCTTTGATTCGAGTTTCGGTGTTTCGTCGTGTTTGCCCAATATATTTTGTGTTACAGGGTAGTGATTTTGGTGTTTTCGAGATAGGATGAATAAAGAGAAACTCGAATATGACGGTTTATAGTTAAACTTACTTATTCACTATTGCATTCTTAAAATTCTAATAATATCAGTTTTTACTCTCATAATCATTATAACTGGAATTTGTGGAATATTTCTCTAGGATTTGTGATATAACTGGAATTTGTGGAATATTTCTCTAGGATTTGTGATTTTCACTTTTATTTTGATTTTAAGAGATCATTTTCTTCGCAGAAAAAACGTTTTTCTTGCTTTTATAAATTCATTGTTTCTTTCATCCTATAATTATTATAATAACTACAAATTTTTCCTCATTTTCAATTTTGATTCGGATTTATGTGATGATTATCATTTTCATCCTTAGAATTATCATAATTATGATTCCAGCATTAAAAAAATTTTGACTTTCATCTCAGAATCAAATCCTTTAATTCTCAATTTAATCTCGTATTATTACTTAATAATCACGTAGGTTTTCAAAAGGAGATCCTCCTACACTTCGGTGTTTTTGAGATAGGATGAATAAAGAGAAACTCGAATAATTATGACGGTTTATAGTTAAACTTACTTATTCACTAGTGCATTCTTAAAATTCTAATAATTTCAGTTTTTACTCTCATAATCATTATAACTGGAATTTGTGGAATATTTCTCTAGGATTTGTGATTTTCACTTTTATTTTGATTTTAAGAGATCACTTTCATCGCAGAAAAATCGTTTTTCTTGCTTTTATAAATTCATTGTTTCTTTTATCCTAGAATTATTATAATAACTATAAATTTTTCCTCATTTTAAATTTTGATTCGGATTTATGTGATGATTATCATTTTCATCCTTAGAATTATCATAATTATGATTCCAGCATTATAATAATTTTGACTTTCATCTCAGAATGAAATTTATTAATTCTCAATTTAATTTCGTATTATTATATAATAATCACGTAGGTTTTCAAAAGGAGATCTTGCTACACTTCGGTGTTTTTGAGATAGGATGAATAAAGAGAAACTCGAATATGACGGTTTATAGTTAAACTTACTTATTCACTAGTGCATTCTTAAAATTCTAATAATTTCAGTTTTTACTGCCAGAATCATAATCTTTACTTTAATTTCAGAATTATTATCAATTTTATCTCAGAATTATGATGATTATTACTTTCATCTCAGTATTATGATAATTCTTAGTTTTATCTCAGTATTATGATAATTCTTACTTTTTCAGAAAATAAAACGAAATGTTGAAAAAAAATTAAGATAATAAATTAGACTTCTTGAAAAATTCTACTATTATTTTGCGGTTATTCTGACATTTTTTTAATTTCTTTTTCAGGACCAATGTATTGAAGGTGATTCACTCGGGATCAATATCGGTATTTTATTGTGATTATGGTTACTATGGGAGTTTGACAGTGCAGCAATTGATCCCCCTAGATTTTGAATTCATGGAGTTGCCCTATCAGGCACTCAAAGCCAAACTGTGCGGTAAGTTTTCTTTCGCTCTAAAATCACATTTCAACAGTAGTAATTTAAGTTGAAGATCTTTTCGAGCCATTTTATTTTGATGTAATCTCACTTCTTAAATTTCAATATTGTCAAATCTGAGGTATAAAAAATGTAGTAAAGTTTTTCACTTGAGAGAAGAAAAACCTTGAAAAAACCAGTCTCTGAATCATAGAATATTTTTTACTTTCATTTTAACTATTATGACTTCATAAAATAATGCTAATGCTGACATTCATTTCAGAATCACATTAATTTCTGAGTTTCATATTGGCTTTTACCTCGAAATTATGGGATAATTCAATGTTTCTCTCAGTAAGTGTTGAATATGAAGTATTCATTTGCTAATTTAAAATTATTTGAATTCAGAGCTTTTCATTCAGAGTTTATCACTAGAAGCTATTTAAGAAATGAAGAGAGACCAAATAAATCTTCAGAAATTCTTCCATGAAGTTGTTTTAATGAAAATTTCACACCTAATATTTTCAAACAATCAAAAGCCTATATTTTGTATCGTCATCATACTACACCTAGAACGATTTCCGGAAATTTTTCTCTCTTCTTTTGAGGAAAGCATGGTTTTACGTTGGACATTTTTTTAAGTTTATAGGTTGTATGACATTCACATTTACCTAACCTCAAATACTAATTAATAGCGTTTTCCATTGGTTAAACTGGTGCGCACTCAGTGTAAATATACAGTGTCACACATAAAAAGTTCGCGACATATGGAAAAATAATTAAACTGGATAAAAATCTATAAAGAAAAGAAATACGAGTGTAATAACGTAATATTAACGTTCTTACATTGAAAATCCACATCAGTTTAACAATGAAATGAAAAAACTAGACACATTTCTGGAGATGAATTTTTTTTTATTTTCTGGTAACAGGTCAATGTGGGTATTTCCTGGGCAAGACATGATATTGAAGTCTCATATTCATCAAAATTATGAAATTTTTATCACATGTTTCGTTCGAATCGATAGAGCGAAAGATTATAAAAAAAAATGAAAAAAAGTCGAAGTGACAGTAGAGAGTCCAAATTTGTAACAAATGTATGAATTTGGAAACTGAGCAACTTTTTTCTTTGGTATTTTTCGAAATTTAAAAAAAAAAACTGATTTTTTGAAGATTTTCGAAAAAAATGACAAAGGACCCCGCACCATCCTTATGAAAAATGGCTTTCGGTTAAATATCCTGCATTTTTAGTATGTTTCATATTTTGACTTCCTCGCCAAAAGTGTCCATGGGCACAAAAAAATCGACCGACTAGTTTTAGAGATACAGGGTGATAAAGTTGAAAAATGAAGGTTTCTGCTCAGAATATTTAACATTTTCAATAATTGACAAAATGCCTTTCTATTCTGGGAATACCATGCCTCAATGATGGTAGAATGTCACATTGATCTTCTAACGATTATAGTTCTCCGTTTTGTGCTCTACAACAGGGTGAATTAACAAAAATCCAATCCGATTGATTTTAAACCAACCAGTGTGAGTTCTCTGATGATAATTGAAGACTCAATTCAGCCTAGATAAACTTCCTGAACCTCGATCGAAGTTGATTGTCATTATTTTTTGTTATACAGGGTGATTCGAAAACAGGGGTACGTCAACCACTCGTTTTTTTGTTCGGATAAGGGAGAGTATGTCATAAATATATTAAACATTGTTCAATGTAGAAAATGTCGCATAATCATTTCTTGTATACAGAGTGAGTTAAAAGATACAGTCCAAGTTACTCAGAAAAATGCGTGTTTTTTCAATGAATACCCTGTATTTCGAGAAGTAATCGGTTAATTTCCATTAATTTTTGGTATTAGGTAAGATTTGAGTAATCTAAGATATTGTCGCCAATATCAGCATGGGTCTCTGGACTCGTTTGTCGGCTACTTACTTTTGAATGTTCTTATTTTATTGGTATACCCACACAATACATTTCAAAACTAGTTTATTATTGAATGAATATCGAAAGAACGTAGATATTTACTATCGCGGGCTTTCTTGCAGAATTTTATATCATCAACAATTTGTATGCCAAGGTTTTCGTCGGCTTGTTGGGAAAATATCAAATATTTTATAGAAACCTCACATTTCACAGAAACTATAGGAAATATTTCCTTACGACTTTGTTAAAAATAGGGAATTAGTCTCAACTTCGAGAGGGGTTGTTGGTTCTGATACATTTCAATTTTCTCTAGTTCCTTTGGAAACAGAGCTTCCAAATTCACCATGTATAATATGTAAGGTATAGTTTTCATGGAATGGGTTCTGCCCAATTCAACCCCGAATATATTTCAACAAGAAGAATTGCTAAAATAGGTCCGATAGAGTGTGCGTATACCAATAAAATAGAACATTCAAAAGTAAGTAGCCGACAAACGAGTCCAGAGACCCATGCTGATATTGGTGACAATATCTTGGATTACTCAAATCTTACATAATACCAAAAATTAATGGAAATTTACTGATTACTTCTCGAAATACAGGGTATTTACTGAAAAACACGCATTTTTCTGAGTAACTTGGACTGTATCTTTTTACTCACTCTGTATACAAGAAATGATTATGCGACATTTTCTACATTGAACAATGTTTAATATATTTATGACATACTCTCCCTTATCCGAACAAAAAAACGAGTGGTTGACGTACCCCTATTTTCGAATCACCCTGTATAACAAAAAATAATGACAATCAACTTCGATCGAGGTTGAGAGAGTTCATCTAGGCTGAATTGAATCTTCAATTATCATCAGAGAACTCACACTGGTTGGTTTAAAATCAATCGGATTGGATTTTTGTTAATTCACCCTGTTGTAGAGCACAACACGGAGAACTATAATCGTTAGAAGATCAATGTGACATTCTACCATCATTGAGGCATGGTATTCCCAGAATAGAAAGGCGTTTTGTCAATTATCAAAAATGTTAAATATTCTGAGCAGAAACCTTCATTTTTCAACTTTATCACCCTGTATCTCTAAAACTAGTCGGTCGATTTTTTTGTGCCCATGGGCACTTTTGGCGGGGAAGTCAAATTATGAAACATACTAAAAATGCAGGATATTTAACCGAAAGCCATTTTCCATAAGGATGGTGCGGGGTCCTTTGACAGATTTAGAGTAGCACATAAAAAAAGGAAAGATGATGCATTTCACTCATTTTTCAAGCACAAACTAACTGCGAAGTCAAATTTTCTTTATATCTATTAATAAAAAAAACTTCCATATGTCGCGAACTTTATGTGTGACACTGTATATCTACCAACCAACTTTGCCTCAGTAAATAATAATGAACTGAACTGTTGATTCACAATTCACGATAATATTTCAAAATAGCCGATACGAATTTGGTGCCTAGTGGACCGGTAGCGGCTTACTATGAAAACTGTCAAGTGTTAATGAGAATCAAAATCGTGTCCTACGATTATTGAAATTGTACATCTCGATTAACGGAACTCATGGTAAATATAATAGAAATAAGACTAAAATAGTCAATCTCGTCAAAGTTGTATTTCATTTGAACTGTTTATACACAGCCGTACGGTCAACTAACCACTTGTATTCACACCGAAATATCAATATCAAATATTTAGTAGAAAATTCGTGTTGTCGAAAAAATGTCCAGTAATAATTGAAGCTCTAGTGGTATTATAAGTGATAATTAATCAATTCACAATTCGAAATCACATCTCCACACACTCAGAAGTGTCGAAAATAAACCAGACAGAGCGTCCAAAAAATCACGTCCAACCTCGATATTCCAGACGTGGCTCCGAAAAACTCCAAGTGGACCATGGAGGACTGCGACCACTTCAAGGAGCTGGTGGAAAAAAAAGACTTCTACTCGCTGCTGATCGACACCGAGAAGGACCAGCTGTACGAGTCGGACCTGGTGATGAAGCTCATCCTCATCGACACCACCTCCGAGGAGGACGTCTACATCGGCAGAGAGCTGATCAAGGAGGGCATCGCCGTCGAGGCGGCCGTCGATGTCCCCGTCTAAGTGGATAGGCCGGCCGGCCAAGTGATATTTTTTTTTCGCAGCTCCGGGCGCCGATGCGGAAATCGGACGAATTTTTGAGTGGGAAAAGCGTCTTCTATTGTGAAAAGATCTTTCGATGATTTCGTGTTCATATTCAAGGCCAACCAAATTCAGTTTTCAACGTTTAATCTCAATTTGTGCGGTTTAATCTTAAGTTTTTATAAAATAACATTCTAGTGGAATTGAATATCATTTTCATGTTGAATTTTCGAGCCTGAATACAAAATTCATGGTGATTAATTTCTTTTATGAAATTTTACAACTTAACATTTCCACCCCTCATGAAATATGTTATTATGCAACTACTGTAGTTTTCGGTTTATTATGTAAAATACGAATTTTTTGTAACGGAAAATTCGCCTCGTTCGGACAACAGTATTTTTGGTCAAGCTTAAATGATAAAATGCTGATCGTTTGAAGTTTTTCTCATCGTTGATCGATTTGAAAACTTCGGAGACTTTTTTTGTCTCAATTCTGTATTCACCGAAAAAATGTTGGCTAGTGATTGATTTGTGACCAGTGAGAGAATCCGGTTAGAATTTGATATTTTAAAGCTTGTTTCTGAGCTTCATGCTGTATGTTTTCACCACCGAAAAAAAATATCTTCGAATCCATACTCATTCGCTCACATCGCCGCTCTTTTTATCCACAAACTGAATATTACGTTTAATTTTGTCCACTGGAGGCACTGTTTTGTTGAAAAGGAAAGTTTCATACGAACTACAGAGTGGCCACAGTTTCTTCTTCGTCTTTTCACTTGCCTCAAGATATTCTGATTGGAAATGTCAGTGTCGGTGAATTTTCTATTTCATTTCACGTACTGCACGAGTGATCATGCAGGGTATTTTCTGAGTGATCTCCTGTTTTTTTAAACAAATGACAGAATTTGGCCAAAGATGGCATTTCGTCCTGATGGTTATCTGAAGATTTCGTGAATAATTATATTATTGTTTCCTTTATAATGCACATGCATATTTTGTTTTTTTTTTTCATTTATTTTATGACAACTAAGGCCTTTGTTACTTGTATGAAACCAAATATATTATAATAAATCCAGTCAAGTTTTGTAGTTTTTTTAGATAGTTGTTGATGTTTTTGAGTTCTATGTTTGTTTCTGAAACCCCATTTGTTGCATAGACTGATATCATTATCAATGTCACATATTTTTGTAAAAATAAAATATTCATTTTCATTATTGTTCTTTTATTAGTAAAATCTGACTCGGCTCTCAATACTATGAAAACTTTGATAACTCAGAAGCTTTTAGCTTGTGTATGGTTGAGCCAAATATGTTTTTTATCTTTCCAGCCTTCACACCAGAGTTTTCTACTTTTCCTGAGACTCGTCGAAAATAAATAATTAATCAAATTGATCAGGTTAGGTTAGTTAGAATTAAGGTTGGTCTGAAATGAGGTAGGTTTCACACTAAATCATTTTTTCAAGAAAAAATGCATGTATCTCGAAAACTAATAGAGATACAGATGAATAAACGGACTTCAGATTCGTGTTCTGCAGGTTGAGAACACTCTATACCAATTTTCATTTAATTCTGAGACCTGTCGAAAATTCTAAAAGGGGTTAACCTTACTTAATTTTCGGACCCGAAAATCGACTTTGTCGTAGAGCCTTGAAATTTCGTATTTAGGGTGTTGAAGGGATTGCCTAGTGCGGACTAGAAGCACAGCTCTCTAACCCTCATGGAAAAAAAGTAGCAATTTTTGACCCCACTTTCGAGCAATTTTTTTTCGACATCGATATCTCAGAAACTATTGGAAATAATGCAGATTCGAGTTGATACACGAGTTTTACACAAGAATTTGGTCATGTTGAGTGATTTTCAGCGATTTTTAACATAACTATTTTTTATAAAAAATGCTAATATCTCGGAGACTATTAGAGATACACATGAACGGACTTCAGATTCGTGTTCTGCAATTTAAGAACACTCTGTATACCAATTTTCAAATCATTCTGAGACCTGTCGAATATCTGAAAATTTTAAAAGGGGTTAACCTTACTCAATTTTCAGACCCGAAAATCGACTTTGTCGTAGAGCCTTAAAATTTCGTATTTAGGGTGTTGAAGGGATTGCCTAGTGCGGACTAGAAGCACAGCTCTCTAACCCTTATAGAAAAAAAGTAGCAATTTTTGACCCCACTTTCGAGCAATTTTTTTTCGACATCGATATCTCAGAAACTATTGGAAATAATGCAGATTCGAGTTGATACACGAGTTTTACACAAGAATTTGGTCATGTTTGGAGATTTTCAGCGATTTTTAACATAACTATTTTTTATAAAAAATGCTAATATCTCGGAGACTATTAGAGATACACATGAACGGACTTCAGATTCGTGTTCTGCAATTTAAGAACACTCTGTATACCAATTTTCAAATCATTCTGAGACCTGTCGAATATCTGAAAATTTTACTCAATTTTCAGACCCGAAAATCGACTTTGTCGTAGAGCCTTAAAATTTCGTATTTAGGGTGTTGAAGGGATTGCCTAGTGCGGACTAGAAGCACAGCTCTCTAACCCTTATAGAAAAAAAGTAGCAATTTTTGACCCCACTTTTGAGCAAATTTTTTTCGACATCGATATCTCAGAAACTATTGGAAATAATGCAGATTTGAGTTGATACACGAGTTTTACACAAGAATTTGGTCATGTTTGGAGATTTTCAGCGATTTTTGACATTACTATTTTTTATAAAAAATGCTAATATCTCGGAGACCATTAGAGATACAGATGAACGGACTTCAGATTCGTATTCTGTAGGTCGAGAACACCCTGTATACCAATTTTCAGTTCATTCTGAGACCTGTCAAATATCTGAAAATTTTAAAACCTTGCTTAATTTTCGGACCCGAAAATCGACTTTGTCGTAGAGCCTTAAAATTTCGTATTTAGGGTCCTAAAGGGATTGCTCTTACCCTTATTGAAAAAAGTTGCAATTTTTCGAGTCGTCAATATAATAGAATTTATAGTATTTTTCAACTAGGTATATATATATAAAAAATTCGCAATGCATTGAGAAAATCCAGTGTTCATATTTCATCTTTCTTAGATCGCTTAAAATCGCATTGGAACGATCGACATGAGCATAAATGAAACTCCAATTTGAATTATTTATTTTATTATTAGGTACATTACAATATAACATATATGTTGCTATAGTATTCATACACCATACGCATGTAAATCATTAACAATAAAAAAATGACAATTCTAGACTACGTTTTGAAAACCGCATTTCACCATCAGAGTAAGATAGACCCGACGCATGCTATATGCGAAAACGAAAATTGCGGTACATTTTCGAAAGTATACAAGAAGGAAATCGGTGCCTGGGACTCAACGCGTCTGGACGCGATAAGCCCGAGCTTGCAGGAATCTAACAGCAGGAAATAGGAAAAAAAAATGCTACATCAAATGCGCACGTGTTTCGAAAAAGTGAAATTAAAGTGGTCAAGTACCAGCAGACTCATTTATTTGTGACAATACCTATGGATACAAAAACAGACACACACGCACGACGCAAGATACGCAAGCAAAGTTACTGCTGATGACTCACAAACGTGAAACTGCACATGTTCGTCAAACCATTGTCGATCTAAATGAACACCTTGTAGACCGACCTGAAAATGACGTCACTTTCTCTGTGAGGCAGAGACATCTTCTCATAATAACCGTGAACTATTTTGAACTTGAAATGTCATACTGGGCATAAACTAACGTTTTTATTTACATTTTGAATTAGGCGCTCCTTTTAGCACAGCTTCTGTTTCAAGCACAGAATTATTCGATATCATTAATTCATTGATCAGCAAGTCAGGAGATAGAAAAAAGCTTCGTTAGTCAGTGTCAGTGATGTGCACTGTGAAAAATGTGTAATGTCACAAACTAGAGTGTTCAATATGTTCAAAATTGAGAAACTAAAAATGCGAGGCAAGTGAATAAAGTATTGGCATATCGATTGTACGATAGTTATTGCAATTTCAATAACTTACGTTGAGTTTTATATTTGCTCCATGCATATTCATACCCACTGAAGAAAGCACACAAAACTTAGTTCTTCTTTGAACTTAAACACCACACACACTTACATTCACTTATTTTCAACAATTTTCAGCAGAATACATTAGAATATTTGAAAAAAAGATTCGAAAAATTTTACCAAACCCATCGAGGACCGAGCATGACGGGAGCTGAACGATACATGTTTTGAAAAATATTAAATTTTTTCGCTAAAAAGTGTTGAAAATAAGTAATAGTAAGCGTGTGTGCTGTTTTAGTTGAAAGAAGGACGAATTTTGTGTTTTTAGTAGAAGAAATTCAAGATGTCAAATGGTGTATTTACGAAACTAGCTTTTCGAATTCTTCTTCTGGAGGCTAAAATAAGTGAGTACTACCAAAAATGTTCCTTGGAATTCCTTATTATTGTTCCCAAAAACTGGAATTGGACCTATTTGAGTAAAAATATGCATAAAAGTAAAATTATGTCAGATATATGATACGTGTTGAAGTTAGAAAAAAAAAAGAACATAACTTCAACCTAAAATTGAAAAGCTGACGGAGAAAAAACTGAAACAAATGAGCATCGAACGACTTCTATAAAGTAGCGACCTCAACTTGGCAGACGTTTGGGACTTGAGTGAACAGACAATATTATAGTTTCAGCCTACTAGGTTTCCATTTAGAACGACAATGGGCAAACTCAGCACGTGGTTGCACGAGTAAATTGCTTCGAGAACCTTTTCTGTGCGTCTTCATTCACATCAACCACGCACGCGGCACTCACGCTTTATTTTCTCAATAAATAATTAAAAAAATTATACACATAGTTTAATGGCAATATGCCCCGCGATACACAACGAGAAATATTACAAAAAGATGTTTGGGCGACATATCACGGGATACACCGCTGTACGAATTGTGCACTGAAAGAAACTCCAAGTGAATCAGGATTACCTATTTGTTAAAAAATTCCACATTACTCACATTCAAGCTCAAGCCGTATTATTCGGAGCCGAAGGGCACCAAAGTACGATCGACTTCGGCACCACCCGTGCATAAAATTTCATCAAATGAAACGAAACAAGAAAAAAAAAACAATATTTACACTGTGACAGAAATGTGGGGGAACACGGTCGCACTAAAGAATAAGGGGGGGGGGAGGTTTATCAAAAATGGAACACTGTTCTCGCAGTATTTCAGAGGCAGTATCTCCGACAATTTGATTCTGAATCTGCCTATCGCAAAACTCAAAAGACTAGTCGCGGCTTTTGCCACGCCGGCAGATCGAACGCGCCGCATACCGAGGAAAGAAACTGAACCGACCTGGTGCAGACGTTCTGGTTATTATTATTATTTTTGTTTCTCCCGAAAGTACAGATCATCAACTAGTTTGGTCATAGGTTTGTACTTGTGACTAACCAAAACGAAAATGTGGTACGCGCAGTACCGACCTGCGATTCGCAGTTGTCATCCCCACCCACATCACAAACTTTTTAATCGAGGGGACTAGCAACGAAAAAAGGTGGAAACTTAAAATACTGGTTTATTAAATCAAGGCTTAATAATTTATACAACATCCACAAGGTGTAGCAAACTAATATCTAAACGAATAAGTAAAACTGTGAAGCGAAAATTGACACAACTCTATACAATATTAATAAGAAGATAAAAATGCTATCGATCGAATAAATGCACAATGGGGGTTGTTGTGATGCGGGTGGGAGTTACGACAGATTTGGCTTTTGCTATCTTAATTCCAAATGCGTAGGAAACTGTCCCAAGATCCTGTGCCCACCGCCATTCCGTTTTCGGTCACTCCCAGACAACTCACTCGGTTGTCGTGGCCAGCTAAAATACCTGAAAAATAATAAAAACCATCAGGATTGCTTCGAGATTTCTGGCAAACACTCGTAATAAAATTCGGCAAATTTTGTAGATATCACATGTGATTTTCGTCTTCAAAATGTTTCACCAATCAAAACAAAACCACAGTTCTTCTGCATTTTAAATAAAACTCGACAATAAACTGCTGCAGTTCTTGCTATGCAGTTTTCATATTACTGAACATTATCAATTTGTTAGCCAATATCTTTCCCTTACTTTTTTCATATCAAATTTGAGCTATAAATCATGAATAATTGAAATATGACTTTAACTGGAGATTCTAAGCTTAAAGAAAACGCATTCCAGAATAAATATTGAAAGAAAGAATGTTTCTCCATAGTACCTAAAACAATACTCTTGTCTTCAAACTCTATGAACTTTGTAAGGTTAGATTTAATTAAGTTTAAAAAATGCATGTTAATATTATTGACAAGTTCAGCCAGCTTTGGGAGAGAAAAAATATGTCTGTTCTAGTACCTGAAACAATGCTCTTGCCTTTAAACTCTATGAACTTTGTAAGGATAGATTTAGTTGAGTTTAAAAAATGCATGATAATATAATTGACAAGTTCAGCCAGCTTTGAGAAAAAATATGTCTGTCCTAGTGGTATCTTTGTCATCAAAATTGCAACTTAAAATAATGAAAATGATACGTAAAAAAAGAGAAGAAATTTAAAAACACATTTATAACATGTTTGGAATCATTCAGCAATTATCAGCTAACAACTTCTAAAAAATATTCTGAATAATCGGAGTAACGAAAACAAACTACAAGAAAAACAAACCAATTATATACGGGTTATACAAGTCTTCCTCTTTTTACCCTCCCAATCATAACATTGAAATCATTTAAAGTTGCAATCTTGACAACAAAGACAACACTAGGGCAGACATATTTTCTCTCTCTCAAAGCTGGCTGAACTTGTCAATTGAGTTTTCTTCTGTATGAACACATTGGATTCAATGTATAATTTGCAATTGGACATATTTCAACATTCTGCATGGCATTGGCAATAGCCAGGAAGTGGTTTTTTTCTGCTCATTTTCCAACAGACACTGACTTCTCTTATTTTGTTTTACTGATTTCAATTCGTGATTTTTGGTTTGTATGAATTTGTTGTATCATACTTATTATTAATTTCAGTAGTATTCAAACATCTTCAGATTCAAAAAAGAACCTGATTTACTTGAAGAGCTATTTTTTGTACTTTAAGCAACATCATTCAATTTAACGTAAGACAAATCCATTGAACTTCTCAAGTCAAGTATTTGCCTGACCGCTCGCATTTTGGTTGATTTATGCAGCAATTTCAAGTCATAAGTTTTGAGTTGTAAGTTTTTAGTAATAAAATTCAAGATATAAGGAAAAAATGACTATTTATGCAGGAATTATTAAAGACTGTCATGTCCTAAGGGTAACTTCTCCCATTGGTCAATTTCTGTGGTTGTGTAAGTGTTCACTTTACAGCAGAGATAAGTAACCCTAACAAGATGTGCACGACAATGTTGTAAATTGGCAATATATATTTCATGCTTTTGGAATCAGCCACTAGATGGAACTAGTGCCGTTGATTCCAAAAGAGTGAACATAGCTTTTCCAGCTGCCATATCTGGCTGCCATGTTCAAAGGGGTATGTTCACAGTTCAAGGTCAGAATTTTCTTCCTTTTTCTTCATCAGTTCCGTTTGTTTTTGTCTTTTGTATTCAAGTGTCAAGTCAAGAAGCCACACTTCCTATCCTTGCTGTATAAATTTCATCAGAATTTCATCATCGTTATCAAAATACTCTTGAATAATGTTGATCTCCATGTATATAAATATGATCCAACCAGACGGATACGAAGATGGAACAGATTTTGTGTGCAAGCTTATAAAAAGTTTGTATGAACAATCAGTCAAGGTAACTATTGAACAAGGAGATATCTGCTTGGAAATGCAAATTATGTTAAACAAATCATCCAAAAATATCACATGGATAATGCCTTTCCTGTATCATATCCAGCAGAGAGACTAAAACTGATCAAGCTGAGGAAAGCAGTGATCTTGAAGAGAACATTCATTCCATATCAGCAGTAGGAAATTTGATTTATTTGGCAGTTTTGACCAGACCTTACATTGCATATGCTGTCAATACTGTTTTCCGAGCAGTTTCCCATCCCAAAATGTTTTGTTGGTAGCATGTTGAAGATTTTTAAATATAATATTTACCAGGTACAAACAATTATGGGATGCTATATCAATCTGGAAGAGTTATTTTAGAGACCTTTTTAGTGATGCTGACTTTTTATACATCTTAGTTTAATAACTCTCTCATCCTAACATGCAATAACCATATCCTGAATTAATATTTTAATATATTAGGCAGAAGAACCTCAGTTAATAGCCTTTTGAGCATTTTTTATATTTTATACAATAAGTTCAATAAAGCAATTTCATCATCATAATTGAGCAGATAATTGAGTAATGTAGTATTTATAATTTCATTAATCAAATCTTGATAATATATAAGGCTATTTTGATGAGCCATTTCAAACCAAAGAATAAAAAATAAAAACCATTTATTCATATCACCACAATTTCAAAGGCAAACAGCTTCATAATAAAGGCAATACCTGAAGTTGATGTCAGGATTTTTTTAGTAGCATTGGAATATGCTTCACGGCGAATTTTCCATGCATAGCTCATGTTGATTCACTTTTTTCCAATATTCAAGTTATTATCTACACCTCCCTTCAGTGGTTATTTTGTTCAGTCCAGGATGAATAGTTGATGGTGATTCATAATTTCTCACCATATTCCATTTCAAACAAAAATTTTCAAAAAATAAACATGTAAAACGTGAAGGTTATTATCTCTGACGTGAAGTAAACAAATCAACTCGTGTATTGGAATCTAAGTTCGTAAAAGTTCGTAATTTGTTTAGCTGCGAAACGCTAACGTCACATGAAAGAAAATGAAGATTAATGCATTAAACGCCATCTGTGATGATACGTTGAAACGAAAATCAATCACGTGACTATATTTCCAAACCTCCCATAAGACGTGCACATCTTGTTAGGGTTACTTATCTCTGCTTCACAGTTTCAGTCTTCAATATTCACTTTTTCTTTTTGAATTCTGATGTTTATGATAAGTTAGAATAAACAACACAAGCACAGACAATAACCTATAAAAACCCATCACAGAATTGAAAACTTCGAACGCATGAGCAAGAATGATCAGTTTTAAGCCATAAGAGATAACAGTTGGCCATCATTCTTACTACTTAAAACTTATGACTTGCAACTTGCAAACTTATGTCAAGTGTATGAATGGTAACATTGAAAAGCAATGATTGAACTTCTTACGACTCATGACTAAAAACTTGCGACAGATCGAGATGAAGATATTCGACAGTCATCCGAACAAAAAAAAAATTCGGACACTCACCGGCCCTCTCTGTCTTCATCGAGTCCCACACGTTGCAATTGAAGTCATCGTAGCCGGCGAGCAGCAGCCGGCCCGATTTGCTGAACGCGACGCTCGTGATGCCGCAGATGATGTTGTCGTGGCTGTACATGGCCAACTCCTGGTCGGCCCGAATGTCGAACAGACGGCATGTCGCGTCATCGCTGCCGGTAGCGAAGGCGCACCCGTTCGGGAAGAACGTCACCGCGTTGATGTCAGACTCGTGGCCGGGGAACGTCTGTTTGCACAGACCGTCGCGCACGTCCCACAGCTTGGCAGAGGCGTCGCAGGCGCCTGGAACGGTCAATGAGAAGGTTTTGTTTGTCGTCGTTGGTTCACGATTCAAGCCTGGTTCATGCTTATACGAATTTCGCAAAATACATGCCAATAGGAAAATTATAAATATTACATTGATATTCCTACTCTACAACAATTTTGAATTATGCATTCTGTGGTATCATATCATGATATCATGAATCAGTAAATAGCGTTACCTCATTTTAAAGCAAGGATAGCAACAACAGATTCCCCCAGTACCAGTGTCTTGCTATCTTGAAATGGTCTGAATTTGAATAAATTGACTCACTAACAAAACTAATAAATCCATTTTTCCTAAATATAGGCTTATCTACCACTCTGAGCATTTTCTTACCACTTGGGCCAACCATTTTATCACTTGTAGTAGTAAAAAGATGCGAGCATACTCTGGCGTCTCTAAAAATATATTCTCTTTATGGATCATATTTTTCCATAAATCCACTAAATTTTCATCTCGGGGAAACCCAAGAATGATTTCAAATGGCCACAAATTGTTTTACATATATGATAGGTAAATAATGTTTATACAACGGATAATACGACACTGAGTAACTCACCAGTGGAATGTTGTGTTCTGGTAACCACTTCTAAATTGTCTTTTACAGATTTCAGTTTCACTCCTTCAAATTCGAAATGAACAGAATATACAGTTTTCAAGTAGAATCTTGTTAAAATTTTCACAAAAAAAAAAAAGGAAATATGCCGTTTGATGAACCAACAAACGAAATTTTATTTAGCGTTCGGTTGATTATCGGTAGAAAATAAACGGCGTTTATTCAGAAACATATTCGATTGGTAACAATGGTGACATTGCAATATTGCTCAAGCATAGAGCCCAGTTAACTGTTGAGCGATTTTGATTTTTGCGATACCAGCGGTGAAAAATGCAATATTGTTATCGTTTTTATTGATAAATTTCACACTCTAAATTGAAATTTACCAATAAAAACATTGAGTTTCCAACTACTAGTATCACTGAATCCCAATATCGCTCGGAAAGTAAGCTGTGCCTAACTCTTCTGACTTTCATTTGACAGTTTGACTGTACCAACCTCTGAATAATAAAAAATATGTATCGAAACAGTAGAAAAGTAGAAAAAATATTTAAAATTCAAACAAATCACAGTGTCTTTGGGACATAAAGAAGTGAGTGTGGACAAAAAATTGTAAAATAAATAACAGAGATCAAAAATATAGGGAACAAAAAACACTTCAAGGGTTCTGTGAAAAAGTGTCTACTGTTGTGGAATTCTTCTTTGTCTTTCTTACCTCGTTGAGCAGTACTTTTTTTCTCTCAAGTGTTTACAAAACAATGTTTGGTTGTGATGATTATATCTTATTTTTTACAAATGTTTTGACTAGTCAATAGTTTTGAAGTAAATTTTATTTATTTAATCGTGCGCCTATTGCGTTCTATGTATGTTTGTCATTCATTTTTACTTGCAATGGATTTTATCAATGAGATTCTTCTTAAGACCATATAGTATATTAAGTATGGAGAACGGTAAGGAATTTATACCGATCGAAGACAATTATTGTCTGAGATCGGTTACCCTTAACGTTCGACATGCTTATAACGTTTTTTGCACGATTGACACCATCCCATGAAATCGCACTTGTTTGGGCTGTGGTTTCACTCCTAACAGAAACTCCTGCAGAATCGCATACATTAGTCGTATTACTAGTATTGCACAATATTTTTTCGGAAAAATCTATTTTATTTTGAAGAGAATCTTCTACATAGCTTTCTGCCACTGTCGATGAACGCCAACCTCCATGACGCTTTAATCCGAGGACATCAACACCTTTATTAGCCAAAAGCGTTGCTGATGTCCTCCTGAACGAATGGCCAGTATAGTTCTCGGGATTAGGCAAATTTAAGAATTTGGCAATTCGAGAAGGCCAGCCCCCGATTGTCCCTTTCCCTATTTTACTTGAGCACAACATTTTCCTTTGGCGTATCTTAAGAACAAATGATTTGATTTTACTTGTAATGGACGAAATTTTATATACTTTTGCAGAATTTCTAAATATGGAATTTTATCGTCTGGTTTATTAACGACTGTAAAATGACGCTGGATGTTCGTTTTTGTATTGGGTAATTTTACAATCATTAAACCATCGGTTTGTTGGATGTCATTCATAGTAATATTATATAATTCATATATCATTGCGACCTACAAATTATGAAAAAATCTTCATTAGAGTATTTCTTTTACCTAAACTAGCTACATTACCTTGTGAATTAGAAATTCTTCATCCGGTGCTTCCATCAGAAATTTTTCAAATTTCTCCCGTGTAAAAAAGCTCGCTTTCTTAGGCCTATAGCCAACATTTTTTCTCTTCAAATACGCGATCAAAGTTGAAAACTTGGAAATATCAATGCCATCATAAAGAAAAACGGTGGAATTAATCATTGAATATTCTGCCCAGAGGTTTCTAGGAGCTTTCAACTGCATATGTCTTTGAATGAAATATGCCAATAGAGTCTTATTTTCATCAATTCTTAAATGTTTGCCTTCACACCATTTTTTAAAACTTTAGTAGGTATTTTGTTAACGGATTTTAGATTTTTCGGGAATAATTGCGAAACACCCTTCTTCCCAAGCCCGTTCAATTTCTTCAAATTCACTTTTGCTCATATTTTAATTTATAATAATCAAAATTGTAGGTACTCTAGTTACTATCTAACAACCAAAGTATCTATCTTGATAAAATGAATGAAACTAGTCAATATGACGAAAATGTTTAATTTTATAATTTATAATGGTATCAATCGTGCAAAAAACGTTATAAGCATGTCGAACGTTAAGGGTAACCGATCTCAGACAAACAATTGTCTTCGATCGGTATAAAACCCTTACCGTTCTCCATATCAAATCAAATCAAATTTATTAAATCCGTTTTCCTTTTATACATGGATTGGACGTGTCTTAACATGCGTAAAATACAAACATTGCATACCATAGGATAAAACAAGACAATATATAAGATATATCATATAAATATATGGTACAATTTATAATAGGTATACATAATAAAATCAGATAGCACTAGAGAGAAAGTCATCAAATTCTCCCAAGTTATAAAATGAATGTTCAGTTAAAATCTTCTTTAGCCTACCTCTGAAGATTCCGTACGTAGGACTATTTTTAATACAGTCAGGAAGCCTATTGAAATAAGAAGTTCCAGTCATCAGAGGTGATTTTTTGTGGAAAGTGTGGTTGGATTTTTTTTTTGCAACAAGTTGTTTTTATGCCTTGTATTGTGGTCATGTATATCAGAACCTTTCAATAGTTCATTTCGGATCCGGTAAATATGGCATAATAATTTAAACAAGTAAATGGAAGTAATGGTGAGAATTTTTTCATTTATGAATACATCACGACATGAGGTTTGAAAAGGTAGGTTGAAAATATATTGTAATATTCTTTTTTGTAAAACAAACACCCTTTGAATATCACGTCCTTGCCCCCATACTATGATACTATAGGAAATTGCAGAGTAAGTATATGCATAATAAACGCTCAATAGAGTCATACTTAAACTTACTTATTCATTAGTGCATTCTTAAAATTCTAATAATTTCAGTTTTTACTCTCATAATCATTATAACTGGAATTTGTGGAATGTTTCTCTAGGATTTGTGATTTCCACTTTTATTTTGATTTTAAGAGATCATTTTCATCGCAGAAAAATCGTTTTTCTTGCTTTTATAAATTCATTGTTTCTTTTATCCTAGAATTATTATAATCACTATAAATTTTTCCTCATTTTCAATTTTGATTCGGATTTATGTGATGATTATCATTTTCATCCTTAGAATTATCATAATTATGATTCCAGCATTATAATAATTTTGACTTTCATCTCAGAATGAAATTTATTAATTCTCAATTTAATTTCGTATTATTATATAATAATCACGTAGGTTTTCAAAAGGAGATCCTGCTACACTTCGGTGTTTTTGAGATAGGATGAATAAAGAGAAACTCGAATAATTATGATGGTTTATGTTTATAGTTAAACTTACTTATTCACTAGTGCATTCTTAAAATTCTAATAATTTCAGTTTCTACTCTCATAATCATTATAACTGGAATTTGTGGAATGTTTCTCTAGGATTTGTGATTTTCACTTTTATTTTGATTTTAAGAGATCATTTTCATCGCAGAAAAATCGTTTTTTTTGCTTTTATAAATTCATTGTTTCTTTTATCCTAGAATTATTATAATCACTATAAATTTTTCCTCATTTTCAATTTTGATTCGGATTTATGTGATGATTATCATTTTCATCCTTAGAATTATCATAATTATGATTCCAGCATTATAATAATTTTGACTTTCATCTCAGAATGAAATTTATTAATTCTCAATTTAATTTCGTATTATTATATAATAATCACGTAGGTTTTCAAAAGGAGATCCTGCTACACTTCGGTGTTTTTGAGATAGGATGAATAAAGAGAAACTCGAATAATTATGATGGTTTATGTTTATAGTTAAACTTACTTATTCACTAGTGCATCCTTAAAATTCTAATAATTTCAGTTTTTACTCTCATAATCATTATAACTGGAATTTGTGGAATGTTTCTCTAGGATTTGTGTTTTTCACTTTTATTTTGATTTTAAGAGATCATTTTCATCGCAGAAAAATCGTTTTTCTTGCTTTTATAAATTCATTGTTTCTTTTATCATAGAATTATTATAATAACTATAAATTTTTCCTCATTTTCAATTTTGATTCGGATTTATGTGATGATTCTCATTTTCATCCTTAGAATTATCATAATTATGATTCCAGCATTCTAATAATTTTGACTTTCATCACAGAATGAAATTTATTAATTCTCAATTTAATTTCGTATTATTATATAATAATCACGTAGGTTTTCAAAAGGAGATCCTGCTACACTTCGGTGTTTTTGAGATAGGATGAATAAAGAGAAACTCGAATAATTATGATGGTTTATGTTTATAGTTAAACTTACTTATTCACTAGTGCATTCTTAAAATTCTAATAATTTCAGTTTCTACTCTCATAATCATTATAACTGGAATTTGTGGAATGTTTCTCTAGGATTTGTGATTTTCACTTTTATTTTGATTTTAAGAGATCATTTTCATCGCAGAAAAATCGTTTTTCTTGCTTTTATAAATTCATTGTTTCTTTTAACCTAGAATTATTATAATCACTATAAATTTTTCCTCATTTTCAATTTTGATTCGGATTTATGTGATGATTATCATTTTCATCCTTAGAATTATCATAATTATGATTCCAGCATTATAATAATTTTGACTTTCATCTCAGAATGAAATCCTTTAATTTTCAATTTAATTTCGTATAATAATCACGTAGGTTTTCAAAAGGAGATCCTGCTACACTTCGGTGTTTTTGAGATAGGATGAATAAAGAGAAACTCGAATAATTATGATGGTTTATGTTTATAGTTAAACTTACTTATTCACTAGTGCATCCTTAAAATTCTAATAATTTCAGTTTTTACTCTCATAATCATTATAACTGGAATTTGTGGAATGTTTCTCTAGGATTTGTGTTTTTCACTTTTATTTTGATTTTAAGAGATCATTTTCATCGCAGAAAAATCGTTTTTCTTGCTTTTATAAATTCATTGTTTCTTTTATCATAGAATTATTATAATAACTATAAATTTTTCCTCATTTTCAATTTTGATTCGGATTTATGTGATGATTATCATTTTCATCCTTAGAATTATCATAATTATGATTCCAGCATTCTAATAATTTTGACTTTCATCACAGAATGAAATTTATTAATTCTCAATTTAATTTCGTATTATTATATAATAATCACGTAGGTTTTCAAAAGAAGATCCTCCTACATTTCGGTGTTTTTGAGATAGGATGAATAAAGAGAAACTCGAATATGACGGTTTATACTTAATATACTATTGATTCGACTTGATAAAAAACCAAAACTGGTCCAGCAGCCCATCGCTGAAGAGAGAGAGAGAAAAAAAAAAAAAAAAAAAAAAAAAAAAAAAAAACCGACAACATCCAAACCCACCTGACACAAAAGTGCGCATATCGGGCGCCAGCGACAGCGACATCACATCGCCGGTGTGGCCGAGAAAGGACGTCGTCTGCTGGCCCGTCTCGATGTCCCACAAGGCGCAACTCATGTCGCCCGAGCTGGTGACGATCTGGTTGTCGTCGAGGAAGCGACAGCACGACAGGTAGCCGGTGTGGCCGGGCAGCTCGCGGCTGACGCGCACGTTGCCCTCGCGCGTCTTCAGGCTGTAGATCGAGCAGATGTTGTCGAGGCCGCCGCAGGCGACGAACGAGCCGGAGGGCGCGTACGCGCACGTCATCACCCAGGAGGAGCGCAGGGGGATGGCGTGCACCTGCAGAGGGTCGAATTGAACAAATCTCTAAATGATCTATTTTATTTCGATAAATTGGGCGAGAGTTCCAAATTATATCGCCCAGTATTAAATACAATATTTTCACAAGTTGAAAAAAGGTATAAGCTTCAAATGATATAACTGAGAAAACTGATTCCTTTGCAGTGAGAACAAAATTCAAAGTTATAGGTTATAACGTTTGGACAAGTAATCAGAATGAGGAAAAAACTTAAAGTTTCAAACTTCATCATCTAGGAAATAGTAATTTACGTAACAAGTCCGGAAAATACTGTTTTTTTAGGATGAGTGGACAAAATTCTAGGACGAGCGTAGCGAGTCCTGGAAGTCTGCGAGTCCAAAAAAACTGTTTTCGGGCGTGTTGCGTACACAATTTTTTCGGCAACCGTGTAGAATAACAAATCAATAAAACACATTTCTTTATTAGAACAAAATTTCAAACATTTCAATTCTTATTTATATTAAAATTAGAACAATTGTTAATATTGAATGGATTCAATTTGTTTGAAATGCTTGGTATATTTAAGTGCCTTTTGTTGAAGTCAGAACAAGAAGGTAAAGTTTCCGTTTCACATTGATTGTTTTCATCTGATAATTTTTGAATGTTAGCTAATTTTATGTCAGATAGCTGTCAGTCGTTATTTTGCTGCTATGTCAATGATCAACTGCATTTATCAATACCATACTACCAAGATTTTCATATTTACAATGACAACAACGATGTGATTCTTCCCGGCCTAGTCCGGGAAGTACGTACTTCCTCTTCCTCTCTTCGCTAGTCATAATCCAAACAACACGTGCGACAAAATAGCGTCTTATAAAATTTGTGTCATGATATACTATTATGCACTTCAGGGATTTAAAGGGTACTTTAAATCCCTATTTTCGGGGAATAAAGTGGTACTTTATATCCCTAGGGATATAAAATTTACTTTAAAACCCTAGGTATTCGAAATTCACTTTAAATCTTTTATTCATATAAAAATGTGAATATTGGGTTTTTTGATGATTTATTTGATTATTTCATTTGAGCAATCTGCATTACTAATCATAATACAAATTAGATATCTATCATAGAAGAAGTGCTGAATAAACCTATTTTAGATTTGAAAAATAATCAAGATGCCGTTTCACCGCCATTCTGGCACTGAATTCGGTGCCACTTTCGTTGATTTTTTTGTATTCTCAACATATTTTTTAAATTCTCTCCATATCCGAGGTCACGTGATATAATTCGCAATGGATTTTTCAGTTATCAGACAACTGCCCCCTGTTTCAATTAAATAAAACTGAAGAAAATTTCACCAACAATTTTCCATTTATTCACTATAAACTTCTGAAAGTTGGTAAGGCAAAGATAATACAATTAATATGTGAGATAATACAATTAATATGTGTGATAATTCATGGTGGAATTCTAGTAACAACTGAAATTCTTTGAACTTCCTTGTGAAAAAATAGACTACATTCAAATCAAAATAAGAAATCCAAAGATTTCCCAAGAACTTTTTGAAGTTCCTTGAAATATCTTGAAATTTATTTCAACTTTATTACTATTTTATTATTTTAGTGTAATCTCCCATTGGAAACCCTAAGAATTCTTTACAATTCTTAGAAATTCCGTGAAATCACAATATCTTTGGAAATTTTTAGAACTCCAGCATTATGTAACTGACTACAGTTGATTTTAGATTAATTTTTTGAAATCATTCATAATTCTTTAAAAATACTTCCGACATTTTTTTGAATTCTTAGGTGAGTTTAGATTCTTAATTCCACTTGGAAGTGCTGGGAATTCTTCTGAATTGCTGGCAATTTCAATGGATTCCAAAGAAACCCCAGTGATTCCAAAAACTTTCTCAATATTTGGGTAATTTTGCACTTATCATGCGATCTATATTTTGATGGAAATTTTTGTTGGAACTTATGTATTTTGACCTGAAAACACGAATTTCATAATATTATCGTGAACATATCTCTAGTTTTCGAGATAATCGATGCCAAAGTGCAAAATTTCACCTTCTTTAACTGATAACCATCTTTCTTTTTGACATGTATTGAAGAGAAAGAACACTTATCACTGACTGGTGTTGCTATAAGGCGGCTGTGAATCCACCTTTATTTGCTCAAGATTCGCATTGAGGTTTTCAAAATGGCCGTTGTTTATGTAGCCTTGTTTAAGAAATAATAGGAAAAATACGGAAAAATTACATATTTGTGATGTTTTTCTTAAACAAAAATAATAATTAACCATGGTAAATGCATGTAGTATGTCCTGGGATCTAAGAAGATACAATACTTGCCCAAAAATTGCCATACAAAGAAGGTGAAATTTCGAACTTTGACATCGATTATCTCGAAAACTAGAGATATATTCACGATAATATTATGAAATTCGTGTTTTTCTGGTCAAAATACGTAAGTTCCAACAAAAATTTCCATCAAAATATAGATCGCATGATAAGTGCAAAATTACCAATATTTGAATTGAAAATCAACTAGAACCAGTTGATATCCTGAAATGACTGCATTTGAATGCCTTGGGAATCCCTCAACCAGACCAAAAACCACAATAAAAAAGCAATCCAATCTAGTGACCTTGTTGGTGGTGTGGCTGTCCCATACGATAAGCTTGCCGTCCTGGGAGGCGGACACTAGGTTCCTCGAATCGGAGCCCCAATGCATGGCGTAGATCTTGGCGAGGTGGCCGCGCAGCGTGCGCCTGGTGCGCATCTGCACCCGTCCGATAGGCTCCAGGCTGGCAGTCGCCTGCACCAGCGACGTGTCGCACGCCGCCTTGCGGGCGTCCTGGGGAAGCGCGTCAATTAGTCTAACATGTGGAAGAGCATCCCGATTCGGCGGCACGAATACGAATCTCTCCAAAGATTTTAATTTGATTCAAATATTTATGAAATATTCTGACAGCTGTCACTTTGACATTGACAGCTGTCTTGTTGACACTGACAGATGTCACGTTGACATTGACAGCTGTCACGTTGACACTGACAGACGTCACTTTTACATTGACAGTTGTCACGTTGACACTGACAGATGTCACTTTGACACCTACAGCTGTCACTTTGTCACTGACATCTGTCACTTTGACACTGACAGCTGCCAATTTAAAACTGGCAAAGATCTGTTTGAAAAAGTAAAAAAAAAAAACTTTAATGATTCCTGAATTCTTTACTGTCAAATAATCTATATCTAGGCCGCATTTTTAATGTGGTACCACTATTGGCATCTCAAAAAGGGTAAATGAAAAACAAAACGTATTGAAAAATCAACAGAAAAGAGAAGCTACTTCAAAACAGATAAAGAGGTATCTTGAACACATTTCCTCTCATTGTAAAATAGGCAACTTATGTCTAATTACCTTCATATCCTTTACTACAGTACTACAGGATAGTCATTCTATTTAGATTCCTATTTGACAGGGACACCTTCTTGGTAACCTACTCCTGAGAGCTGTCACTTTAAAAGTGGAAATAATGTTACCTCAAAATTAGCATCTTATAATTTTTCAATTGCCAATTTCAAGACTCTTATACTATCAAACTATGACAATGAGAAAATCAATGTCAAATAACATCACATACGCAAATCAAAATTGAATTTTGAAACATAAATGTTCAAGAGTTACATTTGACTGTTTTGTAATACCCTTAAAGTATCTTTTTTTTTTAATTGGAATGTGTTGTATGTGAATTTGTCACTTTCTTAGCAAAAATATCTTTAATTCAGATAGACACTGCATAAACATTCAAAGAAAGGCCAACACAATGAACCTAGAATATGTTATTTTTCAACCCATTTGTCCTTGTTTATGTCAATATTATTATGACATAAAATATCATATTTATTTTCTTATCAAATATACATTTCACTAGACAACTTGACAGTGACCTGATTTGCTTAAATTACAGTTTCATCATCAATTGGTGACAGAAATAATCAAGCACTACCTAATGAGGATCATTAATAAATGATTTTGTATACATTGAGAGACCTTGTTAATGCAATCATAAAAAATACCCATGACTCCTTTTCATTCCTCTCATATGGAATTCACTTCAAGTTTAATACAGAACCATTCAAATGAGATTCAAAATAACATACATCTGCTATAATAATTATGTAATATTGTTATTGAAATCATGGCAAATTTGAGTATGCTCAGATATACTTTTTAAGAGATTATATTGTTTTATCCTCATACTTTAAGTTATCTACATATTGAAGTGTTTGAATCTTGACAAGACTAAAAATTAGAATGGATAAAGTTCTTATCTTGTGAGTGAGATTACACATATCGAAAATGTGTGGAAGGTAAACACAGGAAACTCACTTAATTCCTAACAAAGAAATCTAAACAAAATGGATAACTCATTTTAACAGGAAATATAATATGTACTACTTTTTAATGTAACATATACATAAAGTCCTCTCATAAAATTTACAAATACCTGTAGATTTTTTATACTTTAAACTTGTCTAGGCATTGTCAGATATTAAATTACAAGAGCATCACCATAAAAACATTTCATAATTCAGCTAGGACAAAATAACATGCTTGACTTACTCTGATTGCATTTTTAAGAGTTTCAGCTTCTTGCCTGAGAGAATCCAGTTCGTTCATACTGCTCAATGCAAACTATTACACCACCTGTAAGATAAATTGAATTCATCAATATTATCCTGAAAAAAAACTTATTTCAACATTATGATCAAGAACATGGATCAATGTAGGTATACCTTGATGTACTAAGAGTAAACACTGAATGTTTACAATGGATATACCAAGGAATAGACAATTCTGAAAGAGCCTTCCCAATCAATTAAATGCAATAATATTTACTCCCATAAAACTAAAAACAATTGCTGTATAGATAATAGTGGTAAGAAATTTAAAACCAAAGGCATTACTGTCAATGATTAACCTTCCATTTAGATTTTGTTCAACAATATAACAAGACAATGAGTAAATGAAGAAAAACACCAATTAATTTCATGCTTCAGAAATAAAAAATATACTTATTTTCATTACCAGGTTTGTCTGATAAACTTGAATTGGAACTAAAGGTGGAACTTTGGCCCCCAATAGTATAGATCCTGCATATTATTGGGTCAGATTCAAACAGCAATAGAATCAATCCTGAAGATTTTGAACTGAATAGACATATCAATTATTATTTTGTTTTCGTTAAAACAAGTTACAAGAGAATTTTGAACTTCCCGCCTGTCATTAAAAATAAAATTTTGTTTTTGGACACACCTACAATCCAAAACAAACGCACATATACCCAATATGTCATGTATTCAGGTAATTAATGTAATATTATTGTGTAATAGAAAGGGCAAGACTTCGATTCGCTTCAAAAGAGCTGGAAAAAACACCAGAAATGGCAATTTCCTGGTATTGAAAATAATTTGACAGCCGCCATGACAGTCCTTGCACCTGCTGCAAAACCCATAAGACGACATTTTCAATTTTTATCGCTACTCCCTTGTTCATTTCCAAAGACTCATCGATTGATCATGCCCGGGTAGATTCCAACATTATTTGTACTTACTTTCCAAACCCTCACAACTTTCCTAAGCCAATCAGCCAATAAAATTTTCCTATGGTGTGCAGAAAATCACGACCACATCGGTTTACACATATAGAAAATAGATTGTCCACTGCATACAGTCATTAAGAACGTAGTTGATAACGTTTCATAGGTAGCGAGGCATTACCTGAGCACTCAGCACATGGAAAATTCTTATCACTGGGGTTTTCACCACGGAGCTCTTTGGGCGCGGTGGAGACGACCGGTTACCCTTCCTTCCCTTCTGTCGTAACGATTATAGACTGATTTGTGACGTCAGTGCTGCCATTTTATTCCCTCCGTCCATCTGTCATTGATATCGAGAAGCTTGTACAGAAAGCTGTAAATTAAGATTCTTGCTAATGTGATTCGTAAATTTCTGTGTTCTCCAGATAGGTGGCAAATCAATCGCAAGTCGAAATGCTTGTCATGATTTGGATAATAAACTTTTTGTTTGCTGGCTATGATCGTAGATAAAAAGTGAAAACCAAGGACACATTATTGTAAGGATATCAATAAATAACCTGACAATTTATGATTCTTCAAGGTTCGAGGAAGGCATACTGAAAAAAGTTAACCAGAAATGTACTCAAGTATATTTCAATAATACTGGTCAAACATACATAATAAAATGATCAACCAAATAACTCTTGGCAAGTTGTTCCCTTATATCCTATTTCACTTGTAGGTTTGTCTTCAAAACTAATATAAATCCTAAAAAATAAATAGGAAGGGAAATATGTGAGATCCAGAACTATATAGATTTATTACCTGTCTGATTTGATCCCAATTGCCTGGGTAATACAATCTGTTAAGGCCTTGGAATGTTTCTTATTCTCTTCTTGTCCCAGTGCTCCAATGCTCATCAAAGTTGCTTGTGCAGCAGGATCACTTGTGCCTCCCCAAGACATGCTTACACCTCCAACCACTGTTACACAAACATACTGAAAGAATTCAAAAACACATCATTTGGGAATCTTTGAAAAAATGTCTACTCACGCTCAGTGGTTTACCCAGTGATTTTGAAACTATTTGACATAGCTTAGCTGGCAGGTCACTGGGAATTTTGTCTTGGGGGACGTTTGTTTCTAGGCGGAAATGCGGCATGATTATTTTAAATCTTTCAACTTTTCTAATCTCACTCAACGAGTTCCTCTCGTTCCTCTAGCTTGCTCTAGCCGTCGATCTCTGCAGTTCACACTCCACACTGTTCAAAGCTGGTTCAAACTCTCTGAACTGGTCTGAATGGTTGATCGACTGGAGGTAGATTCCTAGAATTCTTAGATCATGCTGTATAATCGATGACTATTATTATCTGTGACCCTGATCTCATGAAAGATTATTGATTACATAATAAATCTTTCATTCTTCCAGTTATTTCCTATATTTATTTATGATTATGATTTATTTCCATTAGTAGCTCCATCTCGTAGCAGTACAGTTGAGACAGACAATCAAATAAAAGTTATGCAGAGTTCTACTCACCACAGAACTTTTAGTTAAATCGATTTCCGTGGTGCATTTGTAAAATCAAAATTATGGACAAGTGAAGTTGACGTTGACAGTCGTGACACATGTCATACCAACATATCAATGTCAATAATGTCATCATGTCATCAGCAATCAGCATCCGAAAGATAATTTCCTTAGTTCAATCACATTCTTATAAATTTATAAAAGTTCATAACTTTTGTATTATCTCGATTAAACGGTAATGGCCAAACAAGGAAGCTTCACGACATTCTTCAAAGGAATATATCAGGACGAATTCAAATGGTAGGTGTATAAATGGAGTTTTTAGTATGGAACATTTCAAGGAAGTTTGCACATTTTTTTAGGTCCTTGGTAAAATCAATTGGATTATTTGCCCTAGGAATCCGAATAGCCCAAGAATGTGCAGGAATGGAACTGCTCCCTTCTCAAGCATAATGTTTAATCTTAGATATTTTGAAATTCCAGTAGGGCTACTATAGTTTTGATTGTTGATCATTCATTACATTTAGTTATACATAATAAATAGTGTTTATGAAAGATGGCTAATTCAATTTTATTGAAGAAGAGGCAGGAAAATGGAGCCATTTTGGAACTGAAAAATAGTCCATCTAAAAAACATCATTTATTAATTATTTTGTATAATATAAACTCACACAGACACACTCAACACTAATTAATAATACAATAATAGAAATTTCCACATTAAATAAAATGTTGAAACATAAAACAATAATATAAACTCAGAAATCTTTAGACAAAAAATTTGGCATAATTTGACTTAATAGAAATATTTACAAAAATACATGAGCAACCATTGAAACAATCAGCTGCACTTTGCTCGAACTTTAAAAGGAAACCTTTATTTTCAGCAACAAATAAAATTGGGACATTGATTCTTGCAAACAATTTTGCCCATTTCTCATTCACCTCTTATGAGTTTTGAATGGAAATAGAGATAAAGGATTAATACTTTTGAGATCTGATTTGAGACAATAACATACTTAGTATGTTCCCATATATTGAATCATAATAAATTGATCCATAGTAAATAGCATGTATCTACTATCTAAACCATCAAAATTAAAGTGTGATTTTTGTTTCGATACCTTCACCATTTCCAGTACTACTGACTACAGTATTCCTGGGATTGTGTCTTTCTAGAGAGTCTACATTTTTTCTCGGCCTCTTCTCTTTCCTACCCTCATTGCTCACATTTGTGCTTAAAGTTGTGTTGCCCAGACTGGAAGACCTAAAATCAATGTAAACTTTGATGATATACAGAAAACTCATTTCTAAAATACAGGCTGGTTTGTTTTACAGTACACAATGAGAGATTAATCACAGCTTTTTTTTTGTATGGTGTATCATTATAGTGTTTTAAATGTTTAATAAAGTTCCTTATTATTATTGCTGTGTCCCAAAAAACATATTAATGACATTATGTTAGTAGGAACTAAAAACTAGTAATACAGATAAATATTCATGAAATGTAAAAAACAATAAGCAAAAGGATCCCAAATTAGATTAGCTAAAGAAGCACATTCGAAATTCAATGATACATAATAATAAAAAAAAAACAAGAGAAATTGAGTGGATGTTTTTCAGTTTGGTGACTTTTTTTCATTAGAATTTTCGAGCAAATATATTTATTTTACTTCAATGAAAAATGAATACAGAAACGTTGATAAGCAGTCTAATGCCAGTATAAATAAATTTCGACAGTTCATGCTTTGAAAAAATTAATGAGAACATAAATAATAAGGGATAATAATAAGTGAGAATATTCAGAGAAAGCAAGACTGATTCCAATATTGTTTTTAGAAGTAACATGACCTGGAGTTTAAAAATAGTTATTTAAAATGAATGTTTTTTAATGACACATGAGAGTACCATTTTTTCTCTCGAATGTGCCATGAAACACGAATTTTATACACGAAATACAATCAACTTTCAATGTGAATTTACATCGTCTGAAATACATACATAGCAGATAGTTTCAATAACAAAATCGAGATTTTTAACAGAATATTGAATCGTCCATCTTCTTCCAAACAAATTAAAATATCTGATAAAATTGTGAATTCAACTTTTTAAGAAATATCTAACGTTTCTGATAAGCAGCAACATGGAACATATTCGGGAATTTATTTTGGAAGTAATACCACAGATTTGAAAACCTTACAGATGAGACACTCCGCCCATTTTGTTTGATGTACCGACATCCGTTTTCATTGACCTCGGACCTTTAAATTCGGCGCATTGCAGTTGCCGGATTGTCGTTGTCACCGCTAGAACTACTGATGTGCAATGTTGCCATTTTAATGCATGATAGGTATACAACTATACAACAATATAAAAGGTTACATCCTTCTGAGTGATTTATTATGAACAAGTTGTCATCAGAGATTAGTTTCTATCAGGAATAAGATGGATTCCTCGATGTATTCTGAATGAAGTTCCATATGAAATTCGAATATTTCGAATTTTAGCCCATTCATTGTCAGCAGGAAAAATGAAACACTATTCAATTATCTGACGATGTAATGTATAAACAAGTTCACAAAATATGACACATCTTTTATTTTACATAGAGTATTCTGAATTTGAAAAGCAAACCAGGAAAATATATTTGAGAAAAAAATTGATACAAAGCGAATTTATATATTGTTTGGTGAGGTAGGTATAAGTTTTATGAAAAATACCTCGAACTTTGAGTAAGAATACAAAAAGTGTTACTTGCATCTTGAAACTTGGAATGTGATATAGCATAGAATGTTAATATTCTCATGGAAATGGAAAATTTTGATTAAAGTCAATAATAGGTATCTCAATATAGGTTTCGAAAACAATGTAATTTTATATTCTCCAATTTATTTGAAGATGATTTGCAATCTTTATAGACACAGTGATGTTTGCCACTGGAAGGTGCACCTTCTTTCTTTGATTCACTCATTGTTAATTCAACACTTGTTTTTTGTCTGAACCACAATTCTACAGTCAGAAACAGATCACTTTTCAAAACACACACACTACACAAAGTCTCTGATCTAAAACTAACATGCATTCAATTTTCATTGTTACTTTCATTTGAAAGAGTAAGGTACCAGAAATGAGTACCTACCTTGGGATTACTAGCAAACAGGCCATCAGTAATCTCAGATTATAATATATCCTATAATCTAAAGCTAATAAACTTTGAAATAAATATATACTGTAGGTACCTAGGAAACAGGTTGTTCATCTTTGCTCGTGATGTGATTATCCTCAAAACCTTTATTACATTTCCTATTGAATTATGGTTTATGGAAAATTAAATATGTTACACATTGTGAGAACATCCAAAATATTGGACCGTCAATCGTGTGAAACGAAAACATTTGTAACATAACCAACAAAATGATGACAACGATGTATTCGATGTAAACAAAACACGCGATCAATAATTTAGCGCCTGCGCAAATCTATGACTGGCCCTTTAAATTAAGCGCTTTCGACATCTCACTCTAATTTTATTCGCTCTGTCTGACTGTCTCATCTGTAAGGTTCTCTAATCTGTGGTAATACTATCAATTAGTTTTCCAATAAATGAAATTGTTTCATGATGAATAATCAATTAGATAATAATTGAGGGCCACTTTATAAAAAACTTTAAGACTTAAGATTTATCACCTAACATTTAATACTTATCACTTATGACAGATGAATCATGGAAATATCATTGATTGTGTTATAAAACCATTTAAGATTTATGATAATTCACCTAAGACTTAAGAAGATGACCAACTTCCAACTTAAGAAATGGATGATAAATGATCATAAATGAAAATAGGAGATGCGCATGTTCGAGCAACGAAAAGTGACATCCTGTTTCCCGCGATATTTGAATTTTGGGTTATATTTTCGAATATTATTTGTTGGTGTGGATAGTCTATAATTATTTGGTTGCATTTATCAATTTTTTATAATAGTGATAAGACCATGGTCATCATTTACTTCATAGTTTGCTCATGATTTTTGGGCTTGGTGTTTACTTGAGATGCATGAGAAAGAAAGGTCGGGATTGAAAATACAAAGTTAAACCCATACATAGAAAAAGGAATACCCATTCCAACTCCATTTTTATTTGAACACTATGGATAATATGTATATTGAACAGTTATTTATTTTGAAATCGATGTCAACAATAATAACTCCAAATTCTAGCTATTTATCAGATCAGAGGGATGCTCTATGCAGCAAATTGCTTATGTTGGACTGACTACTATGTACACATGTCATCATAGAGGAAACCAGCGATGTACTGTGGAAAATTTACTGAAAAAATCGATTGGCATGGAATCTTAGGAATTTTATGAAAAATGGAATATGCCAAACTGTATTGGTGGCCTTGATGGAAAGCATATTCAGATACAAAATACAAAACATGCTGGAATAAGATACTTCTCCTACAAGAAGACTTTCAAGCATAGTATTGATGGCTATCTGTGTGATGCATCTCATGAATTCATCTTCATTGATGTAGGCTGTCCAGGATCAAATCATGATGGAAATGTATTCTGTTATTCAATTTTCCATTTCTACCTTCAGTTTTCTAAGATATATTTGGACAATTGTTTTCCAGACAGTTTTCCTGGCGAGTTTATTTTATAATAACTACTTTTTGTTTATCATAAATATGTCTGAATTCTTCAACTTGTTGAATTAATAGACCATCGTCCATGCCAACGTCAAAATTATTTGTTCCGTGTCAAATATTCCTAAATCTTAAGTTTTTTTATAACAGAATCAATTTATCAGCTCTTAAGTATTAAACGTTAGGTGATAAATCTTAAATGTTAAAAGTTTTTATAAAGCCACCCTGACTCTGTTAAAAATAAATGATGTCCATCTTCAGAAAAATACGACCTCCGAAATGGTGACAGTTACCTACTTACCTCGAAGTGAGGCTGCTCTGGCTGTCGTTAAGCTTGCCTGAGGCGGGTTTGTGATGTTCGCGCTCCCACGTGAACGCCATCTGTTGGCCGTCCGGACCGCACAAAGTTTGCGAATCCGACGTGTGGCTGGACTTCGAGCCCTGGCCCTGCTTCAGCGGGGTGGGGGGCACCGTCTTGAAGTAGGCGCCTGGAAAAAGGCATCACAATAAATAAAATAAAAGTGTCCTCTGTAATTTCTGAATTTTCAATAAATCAACATTTAATTTTATCCTTGAATTTTGAATCAAAATAAACTGATTTTCTTTCAAACATAAATAGCAATAAGGTGTTGCATCAAAATTGTGAAAAATCTTCAAGTTCATATTCAACCATCAATTTCGTTCTTGGTTCCATAATTATGTCCTTCCTGATTATCGACTTTTGAATTATTTCTTACAAACACAACTATAAAATCCTGAAAAATATTTATACTATTCGTTCGTTCAAAGAACCTTTAACTGAGGAAAACAAAAAGTCATTTCCGGTTTGATCTACATTTCAAATAGCACCCTGTATATTTTTTTCCATTTTTGGTTTCCACTCAAAAATACCTTTCCAAAGATGTATCACACTTTGTATTTCACATTTGGGTGCTATTTGAAATGAAAAAGTAACCGGAAGTGACTTTCAATTTTTGTTTTTCTCAGGTAAAGGCTACTTGAACTAACTGACAAGTTCAGCCAGCTTTGAGAGAGAAAAAATATGTCTGCCCTACAGTATCTGCCCTAGTGTTGTCTTTGTCGTCAAGATTGCAACTTTAAATAACGGAAATGTTATAATTGCGACGTAAAAAAAGAGAAGACATTTCATAATACATTTATAATGTGCTTGGAATAATTCAACAATTATAAACTAATAATGCTAAAAAAATATTCTGAATAATTGGTATAACGAAAACAAACTACAAGAAAAATAAACCAATTATGTACAGGTTATAAAATTCTTCTCCTTTTTTATGTCCCAATCATAACATTTTCATTATTCAATGACAAAGACGACACTAGGACAGACTACAGTGGCTTAATAGGTTACAGTGACGACAACGAAATGTCATCTTTTCTATTGGTTGTTTCAAGGTCGACGTAAATCCGCCATGTTTAGGCTAAATTTGTGATAGAAGCATTGGAAATATCATGTTTTTTATCAAATTCTTGTATATTCGTGGATTTTGAATAATGAATCGCTTGGAATTCGACATGCCCAGGTAAGTCCCTCAATCCTAACTAATATCAAGTATTTCTGTTGGGTATAAAGTGAAACTGGAGACAAGTTTATAATATGAAAATAAACAACAAACAATTCTGAGAATATCTCCATTTAAGATAGTTGTATAGTTCCTATATCTGTGTTAATATATATTATAATCATCAATATTTTGAATATTTTATGAAAGTTGTGAATTGTTTCACAAAAAGTTTATCTAACCTACAATATAGTGTTTGATATGCATATTTTCAAGTGGTATAATTTTTAGGTATTAAAACTCAAGAATGCCTGGATGTTCAGCTTTCAACTGTACAAACTCTGCAGCTAAAGGGTTTTTGATGGAAACTTTTCCCAGAGACCCAGCTAAAAGAAAACTTTGGACGGCCAAAGTTATGCGAGATATAACTGGCAACCAACAAACTATTCAGTTCTTTGTGGATTTGTGTGTTATACAATATTGTTCCATATTCTATATGTTCACTTTGAGGGGGATATGTGGGAACAAACTCTTCTTGCCATAATTTGGAAAATAAAATAAAAACTCGTTTTTTGAACTTAAGGTTGAAGATAGCAAGTAAAAAAAGATTGTCAATAAATTCAACAATCATGGCAGTAAATCTATGAGAAAATGAAATAAATGTATGTGTCCAACTTATATTATTGTGTTTTAAAAATAAATGAAGTGTCGATAATTTTATATATGTATTTATCATTTCAAAATAAAATGAATGTATTGTTAAGTGGTCTGTTATTTATTTCTTTTACATGTCCTTAAAATGAGGTAAGTAGAATGTAGAAGAATATTTCAAGACATACATATATAATCAATTCATCATTCTCATATTATATAATTCGTCGTTTAACTCGAATACCAGTTCAACTCTGATCAATTAAGTTCATTTAGGAATGTAGTAACGTTGTGTGGAAGCATCGTTTGAAATTCGTATTTACTGCGAATAATTCAAAATTTTGAATTACCCGCGTTATATTCGCATTCTCGAAATTGAATATTACTTCATTTATAAGGTATAAGTCATTGAAAAATTAATCACAATAAAGATAGTATAATAGTACATCATGATCAGAATGTTATCACGATAAATTATAGTCCAATTCCACAAAAATCGTGAATTTTGTGTTTTCCTCCTATAATACCCATAGAAAATTTGCCTAAACATGGCGGCCGCTAGCCCATTGGCGTCACTGTAACCTATTAAGCCACTGTAGGACAGACATATTTTTTCTCTCAAAGCTGGCTGAACTTGTCAATATTTTAAGTTTTCATCTTTCAAAATGGCTGAGTTAATCCATTGGAACAGGTAAACTGGGACACCCGACATAGAATTTTACGTTCTTTTATTTATATTCGATTCATTTATACCTATATACTGTAATACCAAACCCTTAGTATGAAACTTTCCGTTTTTTGAAGCAATAAAATTAAAAAACAAAAACAGAATCACACCATATAGTCTCGTTAATATCCGTTCAGTTTTTTTTAAATAGAAAGAGTGACGAGCAGTCAGTCATGTATTGAATATAGAGCAGGGAGTATCATTCTTCTCAGGGAATTGAGAGCGGCGTTTGGTGAAGAGTTTGGTGTTGTGTCTCGTGTCCAGTTGAGTTAGGGTTAATTTTACAATCTAGTATCGGATCGTATATGAATCACAGTGAATACTGAATATATATAAAGATTTACTTTGATTAATTCTATTCGTACTATTCAGCATAGTGTTCTTCATGACACTATAGTGAATAGAGATTATATGATTCTGTCTAGTGTTCGTTATATTCATAATCACTTCCCCGAAAATTTCAAAGACATCGCATCTATCAATAATCTGATGAACTTTCTGAAGTCAATCGATCTTTATAAAAAAAATCTGATATATCGCTCTAGGTACACTGGACGTTATTCTATGCTATTTTGCAATAAATGAAAAAAAAATATTCTGGTTGTTGTCTCACCATTGGTGGAGCCGCTCTGCTTCCAGACCACCAGCCGGTGCGCAATCTCGCCAAAATTGGGCCTTCTATTGGCCTGTTCCGCCCAACACTCCACCATGAGGGCGTAACAGTAGCTGGGGCAGGCGTCGGGGCAGGGCAGCAATTTCCGCGACCGGATCATGTTGATCACCTCCTTGTTATCGTACCCGTAGTACGGCTGGAAAGCGTTACCGACATTCTAGTTTTTCATTGGGAAATAAAAGTCTCAAACTGGAATTTCTAAAGGTATCTAGAAATCAAAACACATATGGAAATGTTCAACTTAAACTATTCATCTATATGATTTGAGTATCATCTTTGATTGAATTGATCACTACCGTTTCCAATTGTATTTTGAACATCAGAATGTCAAAATATAGCTCTTTCCACAAAAACCTCCGAAGTAGTGAGTGTTACATTTGGAAAACAAGAGATTAACTCACTTGTGAGATTTCCTGAAAAAACTAAAGCAAACTGTAGCGCAGTCAATTCCAACTTGCAGGACTCAACAGGAGGAACTCAGACACTCGAATCACTCCATCTTACAAGGTGAATCGCACAACCAATCATCAGAAACAATCGAGATGTACTCCATGGACAATAAAAGCGCTCCAGACCACTTCTACTCGTATACCAAGGACAACGATTCGCTAGAAGACCATGATCATCGAAGCATGTCAAGCATTTACGATGACATGTTCGATACAGTGGATAATGAGGGCACAATTTACAAACTGATGAAGACCGACTTGGCGATGATAATCTATGGCGTGCTGATAATAGCATCCATCATTTTGACAATAGCTCGATCGATATTATTTTACAAAATGAGCATGATGGCTTCCAATAATCTGCACTCGAAAATGTTCAATGCGCTTCTAAAGGCGCCGATGAGATTTTTCGATACCAACCCTAGTGGAAGGGTGCTCAATAGGTTCTCCAAAGATATTGGGGCTATCGATGAAATTCTGCCGAGGGTGCTCCTAGATGCTGTTCAGGTACATATTCTCGAATTTTAACGACATTTTCTGACCACGAAAACCTCCAAATATGAATTTTGAACAAAAAAAATCATAACCCACACGTCAATCTCGAATCGAGTCGTAACATAATCATAAAACTTGTCCACCTGTTCAACTTACAAGATTTTATTACATGGTTAGTTATAGGTAGTCAACACCTGAATATCAAAATAATTTTTAACCCAACAATATATCATTAGTTGAAAATCGCTTTCAATGTGTTGATAAAATAATGTGGTATACCTACAAATAATCTTCAATTGAGCATAAACGTGGCTATGAGGGAAGTTATCAATGCTCCAACAACTGTCATTTATTTTTAATTAAATGTCAGTATTAAGAAAACCTAATTGATATTTTTTATTTCTGTAAATAATGAATTACAACGAACAAATTGACATGTTTCAAGTTCACTTTGACTGCCATGATAGATCGTTTCTATCGATTGGCAAATAATAAGACAGCAGATTTATTAGCATTCAATTTAAAATTATGAGAGGAAGATAATATGTTCAAAAAATTTTTGCAGAACATAATGAAAAATTCGTGAAAGTCTTTTATATGTATATGCTGACTAATAGTGACCCCAACATGGATCCCTGTGACACATCCAAAATCACTGTTTTATAAATCTGTAATCATTTCGTGCAGTCATTTTATGGACACCCTGTTTGTATAGCAAGAATATAAAAAGTTGAAGACACAAAGAGGATTTTCGTGAAAGCCTGCTGTGTTGGGGAAACGTTCGATATTGTACTAGATTGATGCTCTGGAAATCTAATACTCGAATAATCCATATGGCTCTAACATATTACCTGAAGAATCAGGAAAAGGAGTTTTTCTACCAACGGTTAACAAAGTAGCCTTTGAAGCTTTCAAATCTCAAAACAAAATTGAAGTTTTCCGAGGAATGTCATTAAGTGACAGCATTGCCGCTCGTGCGCAGAAATGATGTCATCAAATGACAGCATTGCCGCTCGTGCGCGGAAATAATGTCTATAAGTGACAGCATATTTGTGCTCGCATCCATCATTGTTGAAGACGAACTCATGATTCTGTTGCATGATGGAAAATAATAGTGACAGTGAATTATCTATCACATCTCCTGATGTAGCAGAAAGTGCGAACATTGTAAATTTGAACCTCCTACCAAAGAAATCTTCGAAGAAAAGTATGAATTGGTTTGATAGATTCAGGACATGGTGCCATGAAATGCTTGAATACTAAAGATATCAAAGTAAGTATCTTAAACTTGTTTTTCTCAAAAACCAGCAGTCCGTTGAATATAAAGTTTGACTATGTCTTTTTGGTTCATAACGTATTATAACTGTAGGATAGATATAAAATTTCAAGTAGCCTCAATAGCCAACGGGTTCGGAGCGCAACTTCTCAAGCCACAAGCCCAGGTTCGATCCCTGGGTAGGGCAATTTTTTTCAAATCTATGAGTAATTTTTTCTGTTAGATGTATGAATTATCGGAATCAATTTCAATATGATATTGAAAAATTAATGGAATTGATGATTTAGATATTATGAAATGTAATTTAATTGAATGAAGTATCGAGTATTCTTGTCCAGGAACTGTTGTATATTCTCAAGCCACAGTCTCGAAATCTCTACTTTATTTTAGCTATAGAATTCGTTCTATACTCCTCGAAATTAAACTTCGTCGTCGCCATTTTGAATAATTCTTAGTTTTCTTCGGGAGAATTTGTCTCATTCATCGATGTAATAATATTTTTCGAAGTATTTCTAGCAAGAATCACCCAGTTGCCAAGAAACACTCTATATTCCCGTTGTGCGGCTTTGACATTTTTATTATTTTCCAAAATACTTGATAGTATACAGGGTCACTCACGGTCGATGGAACCTTAGACGTTTACGGAGAACGGGACGTAGGATTATTCTGAAAATTTGGTTTATTGGGTAATCAGTTTTGTTCTATCGATCCAAAATACTTTCAGCGTTGCGGAGTTGCCGCTTCTATCAAAAAGTAGCAACAACTTTGTTATTTCAAATGGAACACCCTGTATTTTATTTAATTTTTAGATTCTTTCTGAAGAGCTGATTTCGTCGATCTATCATACTTGGGGTATAGCACGAAATATTACAGAGATATAAGGTGTGAAAAATCGAGATTTTTCAACTTTAGGAATTTTTTGTGTCGAAACTAATCATTTCTGCTCAAAACGGCTTACATGTCCCTATCTTAACTTTTCATTTACTATCTACTGACATTTAATAGAAACAAATAGAGGGTGATGCAAAACTCAAAATTTTGAACCACCCGTATTTGTTTCAATTAAATATCATTTGATAGTAAATGGAAAGTTGAGATAGGGACATGTAAGCCGTTTTGAGCAAGAATGGATAGTTTCGGCACAAAAAATTCCTAAATTTGAAAAATCTCGATTTTTCACACCCTATATCTCTGTAATCTTTCTCGCTATTCCCCAAGTATGATATATCGACGAAATCAGCTCTTCAGGAAGAATCTGAGAATTAAATAAAATACAGGGTGTTCTATTTGAAATAACAAAGTAGTTGCTACTTTTTGATAGAAGCGGCAACGCCGCAACGCTGAAAGTATTTTAGGTCGATAGAACAAAACTGATTACCCCATAAAACAAATTTTCAGAATAATCCTACGTCCCGTTCTCCGTAAACGTCTAAGGTACCATCGACCGTGAGTGACCCTGTATATTTCTCCTGTAACTGAAATGTCAAATATCTCGAAATGTCTTGGAGATAACATGGTATTTATAAAAAATCTACAAGAAACATTACATAAGATAATAAAAAAAAATTGAACAATAATGAAAAAGTTAAGAGGGGGGGAGGAGTTGAAAATATACGTGAAGACCCTGTACCTGCAGTCCATAGCTGTAAATCTCCCACAAAACGACGCCGTACGACCAGACGTCGCTCTCAGTGGTGAACTTTCCGTACAAGATGGACTCGGGAGGCATCCACCTAACAGGCAGCAGCGATTTGGACTGCACCCTGCAAAGAGAGAGAGAGAGACTTGCAGCAGGGCGAGAAAGTCGTTGAAAATCACCCACCTGTAGTAGTCGCAGCTGTACATGTCCCTGCTGAGACCGAAGTCGCTGATCTTGACGACCAGGTCTTTGGAGACGAGGCAGTTTCTGGCGGCGAGATCGCGGTGCACGTAGTGATTTCCGGAGAGGTACTCCATGCCTAGGGAGGTTCGGGAAAAATCGAAATTTATTGGATGATTTTATCGTTTTTTTTTTTGGGAAAAGTTGGTGTTCTCTGATTACAAAGCGTAGGATTATAGAAGATATCAGCATTGAGAACAAAACGAATCAATCAATTTATTAGTTAAGCAACTGGTTTTTTTTCCAACAATCAGTGAGAAAATAGTAATTTACGTAACAAGTCCGGAAAATACTGTTTTTTTGGATGAGTGGACAACATTCTAGGACGAGCGTAGCAAGTCCTGGAAGTCTGCGAGTCCAAAAAAACTGTTTTCGGGCGTGTTGCGTACACAATTTTTTCGGCAACCGTGTAGAATAACAAATCAAAGAAACACATTTCTTTGTGAGAACAAAATTTCGAACATTTCAATTCTTATTTATATTAATATTTATATTAAAATTAGAACAATTGTTAATATTGAATGGATTCAATTTGTTTGAAATGCTTGGTATATTTAAGTGCCTTTTGTTGAAGTCAGAACAAGAAGGTAAAGTTTCCGTTTCACATTGATTGTTTTCATCTGATAATTTTTGAATGTTAGCTAATTTTATGTCAGATAGCTGTCAGTCGTTATTTTGCTGCTATGGTAATGATCAACTGCATTTATCAAAACCATACTACCAAGATTTTCATATTTACAATGACAACAACGATGTGATTCTTCCCGGCCTAGTCCGGGAAGTACGTACTTCCCGGACTAGGCCGGAAAAATGTCACTTTCTCAAAAAAAAAATGTCTGGAAAGTACGTACTTTCCGGACGGTTGCCGAAAAATTCATTTCTGTAGAAATTCGTCAACGGAGTAGTGTGCTTTCAGCACAAGATGGTGTTTCAGCTTATCTTTAAAGGAATGTAAACTAGGAGCAGATTTGATATTGTCATCAAGAGCATTATAGAGTTTGACACCAATCGAACCCGGATGATTCTGCGAAACTGTCAGTCGAGATAATGGTTGTTGTAGTTTATGTTTATTTCTACACCTTTTCCAGTTATATTTCAGAAACCATCAAGTTTATTTCAGAAAGCCTCAATTGAATTTCAGAATAGTCACTTGTATTTCAGAAGGTATCAATTGTATTTCAGAACAGTGAGTTCAATTTCAGAAAGCGTCAAATGTATTTCAGAATAGCGAGTTTAATTTCAGAAAGCATCAATTGTATTTCAGAATAGTCAGTTCGATATCAGAAAGCGTCAAATGTATTTCAGGATAGTCAATCGAATTTCAGAATAGTCAATTGAATTTCAGAATTCGTCATTTGTATACAAATTATATTTTCTGAAATTAAAATGACGAATTCTGGAATTCAGTTGACTATTCTGAAATACAATTGACGCTTTCTGAAATTAAACTCACAATTCTGAAATACAATTGATGCATTCTGAAATTAATTTAACTAATCTGAAATGCATTCGACGCTTTCTGAAATTAAACTCACTATTCTGAAATACAATTGAAACTTTCTGAAATACAAGTGACTATATACAATTGACGCTTTCTGAAATTAAACTCACAATTCTGAAATACAATTGATGCATTCTGAAATTAATTTAACTAATCTGAAATGCATTCGACGCTTTCTGAAATTAAACTCACAATTCTGAAATACAATTGAAACTTTCTGAAATACAAGTGACTATATACAATTGACGCTTTCTGAAATTAAACTCACAATTCTGAAATACAATTGATGCATTCTGAAATTAATTTAACTAATCTGAAATGCATTCGACGCTTTCTGAAATTAAACTCACAATTCTGAAATACAATTGAAACTTTCTGAAATACAAGTGACTATATACAATTGACGCTTTCTGAAATTAAACTCACAATTCTGAAATACAATTGATGCATTCTGAAATTAATTTAACTAATCTGAAATGCATTCGACGCTTTCTGAAATTAAACTCACAATTCTGAAATACAATTGATGCATTCTGAAATTAATTTAACTAATCTGAAATGCATTCGACGCTTTCTGAAATTAAACTCACTATTCTGAAATACAATTGAAACTTTCTGAAATACAAGTGACTATATACAATTGACGCTTTCTGAAATTAAACTCACAATTCTGAAATACAATTGATGCATTCTGAAATTAATTTAACTAATCTGAAATGCATTCGACGCTTTCTGAAATTAAACTCACTATTCTGAAATACAATTGAAACTTTCTGAAATACAAGTGACTATATACAATTGACGCTTTCTGAAATTAAACTCACAATTCTGAAATACAATTGATGCATTCTGAAATTAATTTAACTAATCTGAAATGCATTCGACGCTTTCTGAAATTAAACTCACTATTCTGAAATACAATTGAAACTTTCTGAAATACAAGTGACTATTCTGAAATTCAATTGACGCTTTCTGAAATACAACTGGAAATGGTGTAGTACTGTAGTCTAAAGGGTGTCCACAAGTAGGAATATTTGTAATATTTTTCCTCACATAAATAACACAGTGGTAAACAAACATGGCAGAGTCATTATACCAATTTTAACAAAAAGTGGTTTGCAATGTTCTCTCATTGGTAACGGATCTTTCGAACTAGATTTTTTTACACCACAATCCAGCTTTTTACAATTTTTCAGCGGATAATTTTTTTTTGCGGATAATGTTCGAAATTACTTAAAATTTCAATAACAATTCGTGATTCTGAATACTCCAGTCTATTGGAAAAAAAAGGATAACACGAATATTAGTAAATGATTCTAATAGTGTCCATTCAAATTTTAAGAAATTATTATTTTGACAACAAATTTCTAAATGCCTTGAAGCTAGTTTTTGTAGGGAAATTTGGGTAAAAATTAATGATTCTGAATTAAATCCAAATATACGAAAATTTTGTACGCTAATTTTGTCATAATTAATTTTTATGTGAAAATGATAAAAATTTCAGTCTGGTAAGGTAGCGTAGTGAAAAATATACAATACGAATATGAGGTTACAATCAATGGTGACATTTCAAAGTAATTTTAATGACAACAAAATTCAACTTATAATTTTTTTTGAAGATACACAGTTTTAACAATGTTCAACATGACTTGTAGCTAGTTCTTACAGGAAAATTTTAATAAAAATTCATGATTCTGAATTTACCCACATTGATTCAAATCTTGTTCGAAAATTTTCTTTTTTTCTTTTGGTGAAATTTTTGAAATTCCAGTCCAGTGATAATAAAGCGTTGAAAAAAATTTACACGAATTAGTTATATTCAATAGTAACGATTTCATCAATAACCTTTCTGCATTCAATTCCAACAATATTGAAAATTAAAAAGCTAGTATCAACAGGGATTTTTCAATTATTCGGGAATCAAAATAATCGAGAAAAGTTCATATTAGCTTCTTCATATTGTGACAAATGTCATATGATAAAATATTCATTACCTTGAGCAATTTGGACGGCCATATCTAGGAACTGATTGTGAGTTAAACATTTTCCTTCTTCAGGAGAGTTTCCAATCAAAAATTCATGCAGATCACCCTAAAATGATTTAAAATAAATAGTAAATGTTCCTACAATATACAGAAAATGATTCAAGTGCTAATTTTGGTAAAACTTCGTTTATCGCACTCCCATGAGTTCGGAAAAATTTTTTGGTGGAACGTACGTATTTTGACCTCCTGATCACAAATCTGAAGTCAAACCGCGGCGGTCTCAAGTATTTTCGGAGATACGGCCCCATTTTGTCTCAAAAATGCACCATTTGACATGTCAAATTTCTGCTATTAGGAAAACACAAAATTCACCTTTCTTTGAGCCAAAACATCACACATGCTCACATTCACTTGTTTCCAACACTTTTTTGCATAAAAAACTGTTATTTTCACAAAAATTCACCCTTCTTCAAAACGTGAACAAAACATATTTTTTCACTGATTTTCTGGTTATTTTTATTTGAGATGTTGGCAACGTCTTACCATGAGCCAAACAATCACGTTGCCAACATCATAAATGCAAATTACCAGAAAATCAGTGTAAAAAAGTTGTTTTGTTTACATTTCAAAGAAGGGTGAATTTTTTGAAAAACAATCGTTTTTTCTGCTGAGAAGTGTTGGAAACAAGTAAATATTTGCGTGTATAGTGTTTTGGTTCAAAGATGGGTGAATTTTCTGTATTCCTAATAGCTGAAATTTGACATGTCAAATGGTGCATTTTTGAGACAAAATGGGGGCCGTATCTCCGAAAATACTTGAGACCGCCGCGTTTTGACTTCAGATTCGTGATCAGGAGGTCAAAATACGTAAGTTCCACCAAAAATTTTTTCCGAACTCATAGGAGTGCGATAAACGAAGTTTTACCCAAATTTTTAATACAATTGAAAGCAAACATGAAAAATGACAAAAAAAGGTTCAATTCCTTGATTCAAGTAAAAAAACAATTTTTTATAATAAATAATGATTTGAATCACCATAATAACAAGATGAACAGATAACTCACCTCGGACATATACTCAAACAACATACACACTGGCTCTTGCTTCATGACGATCCCCAACAAGCATATAATGTTGGGGTGTTTCAGTTCTGATATCAGTTCGATTTCTCTTTGGAAGTCCGCCTGCGTTTTCGGACTGGCGTTCTCCTTCAGCGATTTCACGGCAACGTACATTTTCCCCATTTTCACTTTCAGCTCGCCCTTGTAAACCTTGCCTGCATTCAATTCAATCATTTCAACCAGAAATCTTGTCACCAACAAGGGTGGAAAACATAAACAATCACCCCTTAGATATTAGTCAAGGTGTTCCTTTCCAAAGAGTTTTGTACATTATTTCTTCTACAACCGGAAAGAGCAATTTTATAGATTCATAGCATATACCAAAAAATGCTTGGATGTTAAAGATAGCAAAGGAAGTGTATATTCCAATATTTTATGTCATAATTGGAAACTTTTTCGTCAATTGCAGATGTTAATCACTGAATTGAACTGTTTGTCCAAAAAAATTCACGGATTTTTGAATTCAAAAGTTATTTCAAATTCCACCCTTCATCAGTTGTCGCCAGTAACCACACAACCCAAAATACAGCAGTAAAATGCGAATATCTGTGGTGCAGCCGTACTCTGGTGGCAATTTGTAGAAGGTGCTATAACTATCACGTCAACAGTCAATGGGGGAGTTCCCTCCAAGTTGCCAACCTAAAAAACTAGGAAAAGGTCTATCAACGGGGAAGGGTTTGTTTTGGTAGACATCTATTTCATTATTTATGCAATGATGAAATATATTCACAAAATTCTACTGAGCTCTCTATAATTTCGATTTTATTGAACTCCATTTCTGATTGGTTGAAATTAAAGTTGGTATCGATACTCGGGTTGACAGTTGTCAAATGTTATTCGAATTGGTTCCCAAAAGAAAAAGAAGAATCGTCCATAAATATTGGTAAAACAAACACAAACTGAAAAAGCAAAACAAAATCAAGGTTATTCCATATATATAATAACAACTATATGGATAACACCTATTCTTCTCTTCACGCGAAAGTGAAGCCAGTTTTGGAAAAACAAAAGACTGTCTGGCTTGCTAATGATGAATTGTGCGCAAGCGCGGGTTTTGACGAGTTGAAATCCACTGACGTTTTTAGAATTTCATAGGTTAGGTATATTTGTCAACCACAATTATGTGAAAGAGCGTTAATATAGTTGTTAATGTACTTACTGATTGTTTACAGAAGTGATTAGTGAGTGATAACAGTGATTGATCAAAAATTAGCCCACGAATCTTGTTCTGATGACTTTATCGTCACAGGTTTCTATGCAAATCGCAAGTATCACTTTGTAGATCACATCCATTTCTGCATCTATCATCAACTATTATCCAAAATCGTCAAACAATCCATCAATGAATGAATATTTGAAAAATATATGTCATGATGAAATAAAAACATCGAATTGAAGGTTACGTGACACATTTGATTGATTTTTAATAACTATCATACGTTTGTCACTCACTAGAAAGCTACTCTCCTCCATGATGAAAACGAATGTCGATTCTTAATTCAAACTTGCGCATGCGCATATTCGCGATTTGTCCCGCAGACTGTCATTTGTTTTATTTCTCAGCTTCAGCTCTGGTATCCATGTTACCTATATAGTTATTATTAGATATATGGACGCAATCAGCAGCGATATGCAACACTTTCCATTGGCAGATGACATAGTGTCATGGAACACTTCCCAATTGACAGATGACAGCTGCCATCTGTACCGTGTCATGACACGTCATCGAAGTTTGAGTTTCCCGGCATTATGGCGGCCATCTTGAGTTGGTACTGGTAGGTGCACTTATACGAATTATCCTTACTTTTTTCGACTTATTATTCCACAGGGTGAGCCAACGAAGCGGGACCTTTTCAAAACACCATGAGAAAGAAAAACATCATATTTTCCCAAAGATTTTGATGAAAAATCAAAAAAACTGAAGCTACATACCGAAAGCTCCCTCTCCGAGTTCATCAATCAACCGGACGTCCTTGAACGTGTAGTGCGGCACCAGCTGGACGGCGTTCTTGTTGGAGCCATGGTGGGGCTTCGGGGGCGGCAGGTGGGGCGGCAGCAGCGTGTTCAGCTCCATCTGGGGAGCGCTGGGGCCGGCGTTGCCGTAGATGTTCTTGCTGGCCTGCGGCAGGTCCTTCTGGAATGGTTGCCGTTTCAGTCGCGTCGCGATTTTTCGAACGGATGTCCCGTTTGGAATGTGATCGACGCATTGGCGAATTATTTCAAAATTTCCTCTCAAGTTCCAATTTGATAGAGAATTTATGTACGTTAGAATCGAAATGAGGCCCTGAATAGATTCCTGGGGTACACCACATTACATGCTTCTTATTTGTTTTGGTTGGTAAAATTTGATTATTGGAATGTTTAAATATTGGATTTTGAAAACTTTTACATGATTATGTGAATTGCATAGTGAAAAAATTATCGAGCTTAAATATACTTACACATAAGTCATATTGATTATGCATAATATATGCAAATTTCTCTTAGACTTCTTGTAAAACGTTTGATAGATGAGATTTCATAATGTTCAAATATAATGTTAGATGAATAATCAAAAAGTTTTTCGATTATAATTATAAAGGTATAGTTTTGAATACTAGTATAGTTTGTTTTCAACTGTACTAGCATTGTAGCTTTTATTTTTTGCATTCATTAGTTGGAATGTTGGGAGCTTGAAAATCTAGAGTTGATTGAAATTTTGTTTGTTTGCATTTGATCATACTTCATATACTGGGTGTTCCTTAAAGACATGCTAATATTTAAGGGGGTGATTCTTTGACACATATCAGGTAAACAACTTCCTATAAACGTATGTCCTAAAAGTCTTAACTTTTGAGAAACAGGGTGATGAAATCTTGAAAAAAACAGTTTTTCAATAATAACTGAGATTCAATTCTAGACATCTTTATAAAATTTGGTACATATTTTATGGATTCTCATTTTAGAACAAATCTGATCTCTTAATTTGCTTTCAGTCGATGCACAAACATTTCCACGCTTCATCAGATTTTTGAGGAATAGATCCTGAAGTAAAACGATTTTTATATTTTTTTAGCGAAAACCATGCGTCGGACAAAGAAAATACATGAGATTAAATTTGCTCAATAATGAATAAGGATCTTAAAAGTAATTTTTATTTTGAAAGTAAGCAGTGACAGTATTTTTTTCTCCAAAAATATTCGATGCAAAACCCGTACGGACGCCACTGGTAGAGAAAATGAAAGATTTCGTACATCACAAAATGCACCTTGATGCATAGAAGGTATGTACCAAATTTTATAAAGATGTCTAGAATATTACCTGTTATTATTAAAAAAACTGATTTTTTTTCAAAATTTTATCACCCTGTATCTCAAAAGATAAGACTTTTAGGATAGGAAGTTTTTTTTCAAATCACACACTTGAATATTAGCATGTCTTTAAGGAACACCCTGTATATTATAACACATTATCATTAACTGATATAATCTCAAACTCACGTTTTGTAAATTTCTTGTTGACTTGTTTTTTCTCCTACAATAGCAGTAAGTCACTATCAACACAGCAACAATGATTATCGATAAAATTATCATACCGACGTACGTTCCGAAAACAAACACTGAAAAAAAAACAATATTAGATGATTGAGTAATCGAAAATGTGCATTATCTCACCGCATTTATTTATTCCGCATGATTCTTTCAAATTTTGCTCCACAAAACAGAAAGGTTCCGAGTCCAATTCACCAGGATTTCTACAAGAGAATAACAAAAATGTTTTCAATTGTTCACAAATCACAAACAAAAATTATTTACCGGCAATAATTGTGACCGGCTAATTCTGGATATTCTGAAGGCCGCACAGTGAACTGATGTGACCATTTCAAACATTTCCTACCGGTTCGGGAGGTGGACTGATCACCCCTGTACAGCTTCCCAGTGTCCCAGTAGCACTTTTCATCTGAAAAACAACGGAATTTTCCATCCAGACCTGTTCGAAGAACAAAATTCAAGCGTGATGTACCTTTGACCACACTCAAATCGGCTACTCCCAGGGTCAGACAGTGCTTAGAGCTCGGTTCTGTTTCCAATGGCAGTTTCTCGCACATTTCTAGCTCCATGATTTGACCTAGAGATCAAGAAAACAAACTGAGTTTCCAAATTTCCCCGGTTTTCAGTCATGGCAGCCATATTGCTGTAAGCAACAAGTTGTCAAACAGACTCATAGACTTCAGAAGAAGATTAATAAATAGGTTCCGTTCCGAAACTAGGATCATTCTGTCAATTGTCAAAACAATACAGTGTTGCCAACTATATCAACTGTTAACATATGCGAATGTCAATTGTCAAAATATAACTAATAACTGGAATGCCAAAGGAACTTCTCAAGCATAGATCTTTTTGAATCTCGCGCAGACTGAAAATAAATCAGGCCGGGAGCATGCGCACTATTACTGTAACCAGGTCCGGTCTAGCCTTTGGTACACAGACCACCTGGACTGTGCTTTGGGACCAATTATCAACATTAACATATCTGAAGAAACATTGCATAGAGGATTATCTGAATTAGCAGGGTGAAACCAATATTTTTGGGGCGAATTATGGAAATCATTATACAACCGAATTAAACCGAAACTGGTGGTAGGATTTTTTCATATTTTTAATTAATCAAATGTTTGTATTTTTTTTTGATTTATTGTCTTGTATATTTCTAAACTTTCCTTAACTATTCCAAGTTTCTACATGTATGTATCGTTTTATGTGTATGTAAACTTCTTCAGCGACGAATAAATTCTATTATATAATCCTTGTCCTACAGTAAATAAGTTTGTGATCAACCAATCTTTGTAATAATGATTTTAGTTCCTGTGACACAATAAGGTAAGTAAACAGGCAAAAAAACAATTTCCATAGACAATAAAGCACATTATATCATAATATATGTATTTATTTTAAACTACACAGCACTAATCACGTCGCACCGCGAAATTTTTTCCCTGTTGAAATCTGAATAACTTTTCTCTGCTTTGAACAATTTGAATTCTGTTTACACTGTTCGATGGATAGTTGACAGAGGCTTTTGAGGACCTAGATTCAGCCTGGGAACTGAATCACGTTTCAGTCGTTTTTTATCACCAGAAGTTATATGATGTCATCAATGATCAAATGTTCTTCACAAATCACATTTCCATAGCTCAAAGTCTCGATATTTGGATATCTACTAATATCTAGCTTTCATTCATTCTTAGTTAATCTGAAAATGGATGGTTTTAAGATAAAATAATACAGCTCAAGTATAAGTATCAATCTCAACTCACCAAAAAAAGATTAAACTAGAATTAGTACTGCAGTTTTTACATTGCAGCAATGCACCTTCAAACTTTTATGTTTATGAAAATATTATGAAACTATCAAACAGGGCAAATTGACGATATGGAACAACTTCTCTTTGATTTGGATTTGGCGAATGACCATTTACCACTTGACCAGTGAGATACGAAACAAAAAGTGCCAAGCCGCGTCTGATTTATCACAGACGTACGTCATCAAATGTATACAGTTTTAGTGATCAAAGACATGATTTTCATGCCTTTACTTTTACTGCGTCGGCGCATAATCTGAAATCTCAGTTCGCATAGTTGGGATCAGAAGTTCCCCGCGCATTTACCTATATTAGCGTTTCAGTTATTCGCGAAAATCACGAACCAACAGGTGGCGCTCGAGAAATGTCAAAAATTTAACATGAGGGTGATCAACAAACATTTGGTATATGTTTTCAATGGTAATATGTCAATTTTCAATTCGAATTTTAGGGAAGAAATAAATAATCCTGAGTATCCAGAAGGGGCGCTATTGATAGATTATCGTTTATAGAATTCAAAACAGGTATTTTATGTGAGTTTCGTGGATTTATTATGTTTTCATAGGCTTTTCAAACTACCTCTACAAAATCAATGGGGCAACTAAGGTATTTGTATTTCAAGGGGTGCTTATATTGAGATACCTACCTATCTTAAATAGGCAACACAAGTTATTATTTTCATGTTAACAATAACATGATAATTCATATAATAAAAATAATTATATAATATAGATGAGTAGGTATGTTCCAAGAATAACTCAAAAAGTTTGAGACCTTGTGGTCTACCAGTCATTCAAATTCATTTATTTCAATTGATACTTCATTCAATTCACAGCTCATTCATTTTGAATAAAGATTTGATTTCATTCAGCCCACATTGCCCTCACTCTTGAAGTTTGCATGTGATGACCAGATGTTTATAGAAGGAATTGCATTCTCTCGGTTTAATTCTCCTTGATGGTCCTAAAGTAAAATCAAGGTTTTCATTACAAACAACAAGGGACACAACTACAGTTAAACCAGATCTTATTTGTTTGATTTAACCTCAAAAACATACCTTCACATTCACTTGAGAAATCCAGTTCTATAGGAAGTGCTTACTACACACGTAAATGTTTGTGGTGATAAGTTCTCCTTTTTTCAACGTGATCATCCATTTTACACACAATCCTGAAAGGAAATTCAGGATTTTGTGCCAAAGGAACGATGTCTGTACGGTAGGAGGAACAAATCTTTGTCGATTTCGTCTTTACGACCTTTTGAACTTGCTGCATGTTTCAATAATATATTAGTAACTAGCTGATAAGCACGAAACAAGTCCGAAAACTATTCAAAACAATTCAATTTCATTAAAAATAATACGAAAGCCAATGCTATACAAAGCTAAATTGCTTTGTTGATCACCCTCGGAAGGCTTAGAAAATTTGACACCAGAGGCCGCCCACTCCGTGATTTTCGCGAATTGGTTATATTTCAGTGGTTGTACCATAATTTTAGGCATATAATCGAGTATCCAAAGGTTGGCAACAATGACCCAGATAAACAAACACCTTCTTACCTATAACGAGATGCCGTCTAGCGATGCTGTACTCCTTGGAGCACAGCTCGTTCTCGAGTAGCATGCACTCGTCTCTGCATATCCTTCTGAGGGAGTCGGTCAACGTCGTCCTTATATCGGCGAACATGTGCTTGGTGGCGGCGGTGGCGGTCTCGAACCGTTCCCGGTGCTTGTTCTGGTAGGCGTTGATCTCTTTGGGGTCCAGGCACACCGGGAAGGCGGAGAAGCAGGCGCTGGGTTGGGCGAATTTGTTGCAGTTGGCCGATATGTCGCTGTCAAAGGAATAACGGTGGATTTATGCAGAGGTTTAAAGTCTCAAGTTTTAAGTGATAAAGTCATAAGAAGTTCATCCATTGGTTTTTAACTAAACATTTATCTCTTACGACTTACGACTTAAAACTTGATCGATTTGCGCATGCGTCTGATTTTGCAAATAAAAAATAGCAGAAGTTGAATGCATTTTAAACAAATAAAAATAAATGAGAATAGGATATGGATTGAAGATTTGAATTGAATCGAAGGAAATGAGGAAAATAAGCACACAAAATAACAGGATTGACACTATTGACAGTCCTTAAAACTTCTTGCATAAATGGTTCATTTTTCCATACGACTAAAAACTTGAGACTTAAAACTTGAAACCTAAAACTAAAGACTTAAAACCTCTGCATAAATCCACCGTAAGAGGACGTTTCCGATTGAAGATCTAGGTACTTTGATGAGAACTTGTCAACAACAGAAAATCAAGAATTCATTATCATTTTGATTAAGGTATAGGTTTCAAATTTGTTGTCTGCTGCGAATTTCACTGGTAACCTTTCAATAACTTTACGCAGCAGCTGAGAAATTATCAAAGATTTTGAATCAATAGTCGAAAAGTCAAAAATCGACATAAAAGGTAAAATTTTGGAGAAAAAAGTGGGATAAACGTATAAACCTCGACTGAAACGTGTAGATTTCGAGATGAATGTGAAAAACAGTCGAAATTCTAAAATATTATGAATAAAAGCCGAATATTTGAATTAGTCTGAATTTCAGGAAAAAAGTAAAAATTCCGGTGAAAAAAGACGAATTTTTGAAGAAAACAGGCGAATTTTCAAAACAAAAGGTGGAATTTGGAAAAGATCTAATAATTGGAATATACACTGTGTCCAAGATAAGAATGAACAGCATAGGGATATCGGAAACGGTAAGTGATACGGGGTCGATTAAATTGGAGAAAAGTAGCGCATTTATGTGCCTAATAATATGACATTTAGAAAGTTTTGATATTCCAAGTAGTTTCGGAGATATCCGAGAAAAACCGAAATTTGAGAATTTCGATTTTATTTTCTCCTAGCTTTATTTTCAAAGGAAATGTAAAACAAATAGCACTTCGCCATGGCCACTTTTTAAGGACTACACGATGACATAAGCAGAATTTTTCTGCGACGTTTCGTCTTTTAGAAAACATCATCAACTTTGTATTTTTATGTGGGCCGAAACTAAAGTATACCCTGTATACGACTCCATTTTTCATTGTGAATACAGCAATGTATCACACAATATGATTTCGGAACCATTCCTCGCGCAAAATGTAATTTAGTGATTACTTAATTTGTTTTTCTTTAATTTTCTATGCTTGGATCTGTCACTTTAGACTGCGGAACAACTTTTCGTCTTATGGTTTATATCATATTTGGGTGTTCTATGCTTGAATCTGTCATTTTCGACCGCGAATCAACTCTTCGTTTTCGGTTTTTTATCATTGTTGGGTGTTTTATGCTTGGATCTGTCACTTTCAACCCCACGAACACATAAATCCAATCAATCAATCTGTATTCTGTATTTATTTCAATTTTTCGACAAGGTTTGCAAGTTTCAAAATTGTAAATAATCAAAAGGAAAAAAAAAAACAGAAAACAGATGAAAATGTATTCATAAACAACATAACTGTGAACATTACTTTACAAACACACCAAAAAATATTATATACTTAATATCTATGAAGTTACAATCATTATAAAACTTTTTTCCAAAAGAAACCTCCGCAGCTCATGATCAAAAGACAGACAGCGTTTCGGTATTTTTCAAAGTTTGCGGAAGATTATTGAAAATTGTGGGTTTTTGTGTTTCATGTTGTTTTCCCAAGATGAAGAGTTGTAGTGACGGATTTTGAAGTTTGACATATCTTGGGAAGAATTGAGTGGCGGAACGCCATGGAACTAATACGCGGAACAATTCTTCTTCTTCTGTTTTTCATCATCGATGTTGGTTCTATGCTTACATCTGTCACTCTCGACCATCGAAAATTGAACTTTATTTCGATTATTTCCATGGATTTCCCAATACAAATTTTCAGCATGAAAAAGGCAACATAAAATAAAAACTTGGACAATACATGGTCTCTTTAGAGCTTTTCAGATTTATTGAAATGATAAGCTTTTCAGAATATCTTGAAAGTTCAACAAACATTTATTCCATGTAGAAATTTCAGTTTTTATTTACTGCTACTTCCGCTATGTCGACTTCTTTCTTGAAATTTTGACTATTTTTTGTTCAAGAACTAGGTATTTTTTTAGACTCTTATCTGATGAAAATTTAATGAAATATCGACCTTATTAATCCCGAAATCTTATCTTCTTTTCCGGAATGTTTATTAATTTCTCTGAACAGGAAACTATCTCCTGCTGTTCTGCGTATTAGTTCCCTGGCGTTCCACCACTCAATTCTTCCCAAGATATGTCAAACTTCAAAATCCGCCACTACAACTCTTCATCCTGGAAAAAGAACATGAAACACAAAAACCCACAATTTTCAATAATCTTCCGCAAACTTTGAAAAATGCCGAAACGCTGTCTGTCTTTTGAACATGAGCTGCGGAGGTTTCTTTTGGAAAAAAGTTTTATAACGATTGTAACTTCATAGATATTAAGTATATAATATATTTTGGTGTGTTTGTAAAGTAATTTTCGTCTACTATGTTCACAGTTATGTTGTTTATGAATACATTTACATCTGTTTTCTCTTTTTTTTTTCTTTTGATTATTTACAATTTTGAAACTTGCAAACCTTGACGAAAAATTGAAATAAATACAGAATGCAGATTGATTGATTGGATTTATGTATTCGAGGGGTTGAAAGTGACAGATCCAAGCATAAAACACCCAACAATGATAAAAAACCGAAAACGAAGAGTTGATTCGCGGTCGAAAATGACAGATTCAAGCATAGAACACCCAAATATGATATAAACCATAAGACGAAAAGTTGTTCCGCAGTCTAAAGTGACAGATTCAAGCATAAAACACTCAACTATGATAGAAACCATAAGACGAAAAGTTGTTCCGTGGTTGAAAGTGACAGATCCAAGCATAGAACACTCAACTATGATAGAAACCATGGAACGAAAAGTTGTTCCGCGGTTTAAAGTGACACAAGACAAAGAATTCTTCCGCGTATGCGTTCCCCGCACCTGTCAAACGTCAAAACGCCTCGACTCACTTGGACTGGGAGATGACAAGGAAGGCGGCGTCCAGCTTGTCCTCGATGCCCCTTTGGGTGTTCGGCGGTTGGACAAAGACGTACCGGTCGGCGAGGTACCTGCGGCACTTCTGGCCGCGGTACAGCTGGCAGAAGGGCTCCGAGCCGTTGTAGACGGTGGGGGCGTCGTCGACTAGGCGGCCGCTCGCGTCCAGGTCGAACCGGATGGGCGCCGAGAAGGTCTTGGAGGCGCCGGCGTCCGCGCCTGCCGGCAGGAATGGCGCCGGGTCGCCGCCGCTGGAACGATTAAAGTGGAAATTTGTTCGAGGGAATAATCGAAAATACAAGAAAAAAGGTCGAAATTTTCGAAAGTTTAGGAAGAATTTTCGAAATTTCAAGAAAAAAATTAAAAATTCCGAGAAGAAAATCAGGAATTTCAAGATGTAAGTTCGAAATTTCAAGAAAAATTTTTGAAATTTCAAGAAAAAATTTGAAATTTCCAGGAATTAGAAATTTTGAAAAAAAAAATAGGAATTTCTAGATAGGAGTTCGGAATATCAAGAAAAATTTACGAAATTTCAAGAAAAAATTTGAAATTTCAAGAAAAAATTAGAAATTCCAAGAAAGAAGTGGAAATTCCGAGATAAAGTCGAAATTACATACAAATCAGAAAAAATCAAGTAATAAATCTCGAGAAATTCAAAAAATCTTGTTAGTGCATTTACTTTATAATGAAAGTTGAATTTCCGAGAAAAGAGTAGAACTTTCAAAATGAACGTAGAAATTTCAAGAAAAAAATCAGTAATTTCAGATAAAACTAAAAAATTCGGCGTTGAAACTCGAAATTCAAATAAGAAGTAGAATATCTAACATTAATGTTGGAATCATAGAAAAATTAGAGAATAGCCGTAGATAATAAATTAATTTAGTGAATGAAAAAAATTTCAAGAAAAAATTTAAAATTTCAAGAAATTAGAAATTTCAAGAAGAAATTAGAAATTTCAAGAAAGAAGTGGAAATTCCGAGATTGAAGTCGAAATTACATACAAATCAGAAAAAATCAAGTAATAAATCTCGAGACATTCAAAAAATCTTGTTAGTGCATTTACTTTATAATGAAAGTTGAATTTCCGAGAAAAGAGTAGAACTTTCAAAATGAAATAGAAATTTCAAGAAAAAAAATCAGTAATTTCAGATAAAACTAAAAAATTCGGCGTTGAAACTCGAAATTCAAATAAGAAGTAGAATATCTAACATTAATGTTGGAATCATAGAAAAATTCCACATAAGTGGACATTTTGATATGGAAGCCGAAATTTCGGAAAAATCTAGTTAATGTAGATATTAACTTTTTGATGAAAGTCGAACTTCCGAGTGGGAGTCGAATTTTCGAAATATAAGTAAAAATTTGAAGAAACAATTCAAATAATAATTCGAATTTCTGACATTAATGTTGGAATCATAAAAAAGTAAAAGCTAAATCATATTACGAGTATATGATCAGAGAATATCCAAACAATTAAAGTAAATGATGAATTAATTCTTGTAATAAGTGAATGATATTCAGAAATTTCAAAAAAATATATCGAAATTTGAAGACAGAAGTGAAAATTTCGAGACAAAAACGATAAAATACATTCAGAAACTTCAAGAAAGTCAAAACCAAATAATTCGTGAAAAAATCCAATGTATATATATATATATATATATATAATCAAAAACCTTGTTTTACCCGAAGGTGTCAAGGTATATCAAATAATTATGCATAAATAAATTTTGCCCAGTTCTTCTTGTTTTTCGCAAGTTCTTTTCCCTCTCTCCATGTTTTGTTCCTCTTCTTCAGACTTTCCGTCACCTCGTTATCCCATGTCTTCTTTGGTCTTCCCCTAGGTAATTTATCGATTCTCTTCGCCTGCCAAATTTTCTTCGTTTGTCTTTCATCTTTCATTCTCATAATGTGTCCAAACCATTTCAATCGTTGTCTTTCAATGGTATCCAGTATGGGTTCAATTTCGAAATCTCTCCTTATCACTTCATTACGTATTTTGTCTCTTATGGTTACTCCTTTCACAGCTCTTAGGTACTTCATTTCCATCGCTTGAATTTTACTTTTTTGTTGTTTTGTGAGCACCCAAATTTCACATCCAAAGATTAATGTTGGTCTATATATTGTTTTATATATCGTCATCTTTGTCTTAGTTGACACTTCTTTTTTCTTGATGAAGCAGTTTTTCAAGGCGTGGTAAACTTTTGATGTTTTTTCCAGTCGATCGTTCAATTCTGCTTCGTTTGTACCATCCTTCTGTATCTTTATGCCGAGATACTGAATAGTTTTGGTTTGTCCAATATTTGTATTGTTTATTTTTATTGCTGTCTCTATATCTGTTTTTCCTATCACCATTATTTTTGTCTTCTCTACATTTATTCTCAAATGTTTTTTCCTCAACGATGTATTCCATATTTCTAAATTCTCCTGAAGTTCTTTTTCATTTTTTGCAAATATTATAAGATCGTCGGCGAATGCACATTCTGTTATGTATATTGGTTGTAAATTTCTGTACCCCACTTGAACCTTTTTTGAATTCTTTTTTACTTCTTTCGTCACGTCGTCCAATATGATATTGAAGAGAGTTGGGCTTAGAACACTACCTTGTCTTAGTCCTTCACTTGTTTCGAAATCTTCAGACTCTAAATTATTTGCTCTAACGTAATTTCTTGTTTTTTTATATAAGCTTGCTATGTTATCTATCAGCCCGTTACTAACCCCTCTTCTCTTCAAGCTTGTCCATATCATATTTCTTGGTACGCTGTCAAATGCCTTTTCGAGGTCTATGAAGGCTGCGTATATATCATTGTTTCTGTTTTTCTCTATCATCTGCTTCAATGTGAATATATGATCTTGTATTCCTCTTCCTTTCCGAAAACCACTTTGTGATTCTTCCAATTGTGACTCTGTTGTTGCTTTCAGTCTGATGTCTAGTAATCGTTCGTAAACTTTGGACGCAATACTCAGGAGTGTTATTCCCCGGTAGTTGTTGCAGTTCTTATTATCCCCTTTTTTATATAAAGGTATTACAACTCCTACTTCCCAGTCCTTTGGTATATTTCGTTCTTCTGCTGCTACATTGAAGATTTTTGTTAAAACCTGTATGCCGTTAGGACCCAAATTTAAAAAATCCAATGTAATAAGTGAAAAAACTGAAAATTTCAAGAAAATATTTCGAAATTTTTCTTGAAATTGAAAATTTCTCGAAGAAAATTCGGAATTAATCCACGAGAAAAAGAGAATTACCTGCCCAAATCAGCATGTTCTGGCTTGAAAGGTTGCACGTCTACCGGCGCTGAAACAAAAAAATACATTTGAAAGTTGTAAACAGAATTTCAAGTGGACCTGATTTCTCACCGTATTTGTGTGCTTCTTGATTAACTTCTAGAAAACTCTCGGATTTTATTTTTTCCAGCCCATTACTAGCGCTACACTCGACGAATCCTCTGTCGAAAAATTCCAGTTTAGATATTCGCAACATCGAAGTGAAAATGTTGTCTTTTCCCTGATGAAAATAAAAAATAAATGAATATTCAGCGACATACGAATTTTATTCTGATCACCTTATTCCTTATCTTGAATCGATCATCAGAAATAGGCGCATTGTTGTGTCTCCATTTGAAAGATACTCTGACGTTGGTACTGTTGGTATCCAAATTTTTTACTTCGCACACCATCTTAACCAGTTTTCCTGGATCCCTTGTTATATTAAACAGTTCCGTGACGAAAACTAATGATCCTACAAGAAAAAAATACAATTTTTCGGGCAGAATTTCATCGGCCACTGAAAAAATAATCAGTGCAGTTATTTTGAACAGTTCAGTGATCAAAGTTGTTTTATATGACGCTATTTTGTCGCACGCATGATTGGAGTACGACGAGCGAAGCGAGGATTGCTCCAAGTGAACAAGTGCGACAATGTGTCTTATAAAACGTGTGTCATATGCAACTTTTTCTATTTTGAATTGATTTCAAGAAAAAAATGGATTCAATATCGATAATTTAGAGAAACATCTTTGATTGGCAACAATGATGACATTGAAATAATTAAAATCTGACGCACAAGCGTAAAGCCCAGTTTACAGTTGAGCGATTTTGATTATTGCAATACCAGCGGTGAAAAATTCAATGTTGTTCTGTTTTTATTGGTCAATTTGAATCAAATTACACTCTGAATTGAAATTTACCAATTAAATTATTGAGTTTTTCACTGCTAATATCACCAAATCCAAATCGCTCAGAAGTAAACTGATATGCCTAACTCTCCTGACTTTCATTTGACAGTTCGATTGTATCAATCTCCGAAAAATAAAAAATGCGTATCGAAAAAGAGGCTATTTCGACACGCAATTGCGTTGCACAATGACTTCATTATACAACCAAAATAGAAAAAAAAATATTTTCACGCAAAAATTGATAACGTTTGAAAATCGATGATTCTACAAGGTTGATCAATATTTCACACAGAATTTCATTATTTCGTATGAAAGTAATAGATCTAGTTATTTTGAAGAGTTCAGTGATTAAAAGCAATACATCTAGAAAAAAAAGCAATTTTTGACGCAGGGTTCCATTGTTTACTGAAAAAAATATTTTTCCTATAAATGTAGAACAATTCAGATATGAAAATTGATGCAAATAGCAGAAAAATCAATTTTTTATTATATACCGAAAAGTCAATCAATATGTACTCTATTTTTCGCAATTACAATGGTTTTATAAAAAGTTGAAAACCTGAATTTCCTTTCAATTACAGTTTTTATACAATTCCCAAAGATCAAAGCTAAGAAAACTAATATTTTTAACCGGATTAAAATGAGGAAAACTATAAGGCTCTTCTAAATAAATAACTTAATATAAAAAAATGACAAAGTACCATTGGAAGTTGAATTCATGTTGGAAAAGTCTTCATCAGTATCTTCATCATCATCATAATCCCCTTCATAATCTTGTGAAAAAGTGCAGAGAGCTGAAACAAAAAAGTAATCTATTCACAGGTTGTTCTAGTGTTTTCCTTGGTAATAAATTCAAGACCCGAGCAATGCGTCCCTTGCCCCAACTTCCTGGGGACTCTCACTTTCAATCCAACACGAGATTGTCTATTAATAGCCGATCTGTGACACTTTGAGAGTTGTAGATGTGAGTCATTGCCAAAGGGTGACATAAAATGGCGATAAAACATTAACCAATTTTCCAGCAGTCGAGCATTGCCAAACCGGCAGAATATCAGCGGGTCTGTGAAAATGGTTAGAAAATTTCGATTGACCATGATGTTATAACCCAATACCCTGTAGATATAGAGATGTAAATCGCGATTTCGTATTACCACGCGGTCCGAAAATAAATTTTCGATATATTTAGAATCGAGATTTTGAAGATATAAACATTTCGAAGTAGGAAAACCATTACCATTTTACCAGAAGTAGAATGACCAATAACTGTTGAGAAGACAATTGTGCAGTATGCTCTGATTTTTGTGCTAGCACAAAATTTGGAACGACGTGAAAATGCTCCGAATAAAATGTGTGATTGGTGAATGGAAGAGTTATACTAGTTCAGCGAAAATAGGCACTTGGAGGTGTTGAAATCAACTCGGACTATTAATTTATTTCCCAAATATTTATCAGAATCCAATTACCTACTGATGTTTATAATTTGTGTTCTGAACGAATAGTTTTTGTGGTACATGATTCAATGATCTTCTGTCATGTTCATGAGCCGATTTCCACAAAGAAACAACTTTTTTGGTGAGTACATTCCAACACTGCATGTTATTTCAACAAACAATATCTTGTATATAATTTTATGCATGTGCGTTTATCAACATCCTGTGGGGTGGTGCAACTGTGAATCACTTACAAAGTGAATAAAAAGTATGGGCACTGCATTATAGACCCCAATAAGGCACTGTAGTCTGTGCCACATTCGATAAACAAACTAAAAAATCTGTACACGGATCAAGTAATATAATATTAAAAATATTACTGTGTTGAAAAAATCAACTTTTAATGAAAGATACATTTGTCTTTAATGAAAATTTCGTTGGGAAATAATATTTGAAAGAGATAATTACTATTAGCCTTGAGAAATTCAATATGAAATCATAGGCTTGAGACGTTTATTTTTATCAGTTTCATAATTCCAATTTTCGAGATATGAGAAAACAATGTGAAGTAAAAGTGGAGATCAAGAAAAAATATCAATACTTTGAGCAACAAATGTCGGGATTTCAAGATAAAATTCGAATTTTTGAAAACACGTCGGAATTTTGACTAAAATGAGCGAATTTAAAAAAACGAGCAGATTGATGATCATAGGCTTCACCTGAGACGTTTATTTCTATCAGTTTCATCATTCTAATTTTCGAGATATGAGAAAAAAATGTGAAGTAAAAGTGGAGATCAAGAAAAAAATATCAATACTTTGAGCAACAAATGTCGGGATTTCAAGATAAAATTCAAATTTTTGAAAACACGTCGGAATTTTGACTAAAATGAGCGAATTTAAAAAAACGAGCAGATTGTTGAGAAAGTGAAAATGTTGAGAAAAGAAAAAAAAATCAGGATAAACGCCGAATTTATGGAAAATGTTTTTTTGTAGCTTTTAGGAATGAAGTAAAAATGTTGGTATACTTAAATGAGAATTTTTGAAAAAATCATCGAAATTTTCACGAACTGAGATGAAACTTGCAGACTTCGAGAAGCAATGAAAATTTTGATAAACAAGAAAATTTCGGGATAACATTCGAATTTTTTTGAATAGATGTTTAAATATTGCCGAAAATATGTAGATTTTGAGAAAAATGAATGGACTTCAAGAGAAGAATGAAATTTTAATACAAAAGTCAAAATTTCAACAAGAATTGTCGAAGTTTTGAAATAAATATAGAAATCCGTACAAAATGAGAAACATTAACGGTGGATTTATGCAGATGTTTTTAGTCGTAAGTTTTAGTCTCAAGTTTTAAGTAATAAGTCATAAGAAGTTCATCCATTGGTTTTTAATGTAACCATTTATACAGCTGTCCTAAGAAAAGTTGGCAAACATTTATCTCCTACGACTTACGACTTAAAACTCGATCGATTTGCGCATGCGTCTGATTTTGCAAAAGGGTATCGTAACAAACAGCAGGAATTGAATGCATCTAAAGCAAATAGACATAAATAAAAATAGCATTGAGGCTGGAAATTTGGATTGAATAAAAGGAAATGAGAAAAATAAGCACACAAAATAACAGGATTGACAGTCCTTAAAACTTCTTGCATAAATGGTCGATTTTTCCTTACGACTTAAAACTTACGACTTAGAACTTAAGAATTAAAACTAACGACTTAAAACCTCTGCATAAATCCACCGTAAAAGAAAAAATGTCGATTTTATCATTGAATGTCCAAGTTTTGATAAAATACGTAAATTTTGAGAAAAACCATGTTGGCTACGAGAAATGAATGAAAGTTGGGACATTATGTAATAAATTGGTAGATTCTGACAAAACCGTGAAATGTACGAGGAAACATAAAAAAAAACGTCGAATTATCGAAAAACAAAATATGTGGATTTAGGTAAAAAACCTGTTCAAAAGTCGAATTTTGAAATATACAAATGTCGAAAATCATGTGAACGTTTATTTTTCACAATCTTATCCTTCTAGCTGTTCTCGATATACACACACGTGTCGGACCACGGTGAAAAATCGGATAGCCAATTTTGAATGAGCGTATCATTTTCTATTTTCAGATTGACATACACATTCACACTGGTTTACCTGAATATAAAATAAACAGATTGAAGGGGGAGACAAGATGGATGTGCGGATAATGTTTATGGGTGGCAAGGAACGATTAAAACAATCTATATCGCACTGCCACATTACGTAAAATTCTGAATTCGGGGCGAGCGGTGTTTGGTTGGATCAGTGAAAATGTCTCGGCCAATGAACATGCTCAGGACCAGAAGGAAAGACACAAACGTCAAACCCAATAGAAGGTGAGTTGTACGACATTCTCAGAGTACGTTCGAGGATTCATTTTTGAAATGATTGAGAGTAAACATATAAAAAAGGCTTTTTCCTCCTACCCCTATAGAAAGTACACACTTTCCTCCCTCAAATCAGGGAGGAAACTCATACTTTTCCTCCCTAGGGAGGAAAGTATTTTTCCTCCCCCTCATTTCGAGTAAGTTGCAAACGATGAAACTTGTGAATTCATTATATTCATCTCGATATTGATATTGTTTCAATAATTTCTAGAACATCCTGTATATCCTGTTTTTTGGTAAAAATCAAACATTAATGTTACTTCAACGTAGTTCTTCAATACAAATTTCAACTTCAGGAATCTTAGATATACGTTTTTTGAGTTCAGAATTCCGAAGGTCCCGGGTTCAGCTCCTGGCAATTGCAATTTTTTTTTCTCCAAGAACGTTATTATACTTTTTTCTTGTTATTGATTTGAATTATTGGACATTTAGATAGCTTATACATTTCGGATTGCTATTGAGTGATTGATCATTTTTTTCTAAGAGCTTATGCGCTTGTAGAAAAGGTTTATTTAATGGGTAGGAGGAAAAATCATATGTATTACATGGGAGTAAAGTGCCACTTTTCCTCCCTTGGATGTTTACTGCCCTCCGCTTCGCATCGTGCAGTAAACTACATCCTGCGGGAGGAAAAGTGGCACTTTCCTCCCTAGTAATACAAATAGCTATTATGCACGACCGGGCGTAAAATGGAACTTTATCGCTCGGTTGTGAGGGCGTAAAATAGCACTTTACCGCCCGCCGGGCATAAAATGGCACTTTACCGCCCGCCGGACAATAAATTATCAATTATTCGCATCCTCAGTTGCTTTACTGATTTCTGGGGGAGTACAATTCACACTTTCTTCGTCACTGGAATGCATTTTGTAACGACTATTTTCTGTATTGACAGCAAATATGGCTACTAGCCTATTTATTCTCTCACCAGTCTGGAAAATGAGCAAATTGTGAACCCTTAATAACTGCCCTTATTATAAGAGATAGAGAAAAAGTAAAAACACACTCATGTAATGTTTTTTTGAGAGGAACATCATAGGCGTATCAAAAACTATTTTAAAGGGGATTAAAAGGTATTTGAAAACCGTTTTATTCCTATCATGCTTGAGAGGTGAAGAGGTATTTAAAATAAAATATACAGGTCGTGCATAAAATGTCGTATGTATTTCGGGCGTAACTTGCTTTTATGGGCTACGGTCCATAAAAGCCTATTTTACGCCCTTGATACATAATAAACTGTAATAGCACCTTTTCAATGCTTGAGGACACTTCATCAAAAACATGTTATCATTCTAATTTCTATATTCGCCAACTTTTTTACAGGGAATTCAGAGTAACGAGGTAAACAGGTTTTGGTATTTTTACGAGTTTTTTTTTTCAGCTGTTCAAATAACATTTTCACAAATGAAACAACTCCAAAAGTACTGGAAAAGAGTGCAGTTTTTTATCCCGAAAATATCATTACGCATACAGTTTTTTCTTGCATCTTTTAACATCGATTTACAAAAGGGTCGACATGTGGCATTTTTTTTTCATCACGCGATAAATTTGAAATTTTTCTTCTCGAGATACAATTTCCATGTCATGAAATTATTAGGTCATATTTTTTTTCTCAAAAATATTTCATCACTAAATATACAGATCTTTTGCATCGACAAGAATCGACATAGCTTCCGCATGGTTTTGTTTCACAGGCGATATATTTGAATTTAAAAATTTTTCTTCACGAGATCTATCTTTGAATTCTCATTCATTCAAGCTAATTTTTTTCATCCCTCAACATCCATTTACATAAGGATTCACAACATCGCATGTTTTTTTTTTCATCAGGCGACAGACTTCAAAATATTTTTTTTTCAAGCTCAAAAATGTGCATCCCTGCTTGGAGTGTGGTGTGGCTAAAAAAAAATCTATACTTACGAAGTCCTCGTATTTTTGTTATAGGTTGGATAGGAAGTCTTCACGTGGTATGATCTACGAAAACGAAGATTTGCGATTGAAAACCATCAACATCAATGCCGAAGTGGAAAGCCGTGAGTACGATTCCTAACAAACGAATTCTTTCTGATGATTTATTGCGCGAATGTGTTTGAATTTGGGTTACCAGGATGAAATAAAAAGTTATTCGAAAAACCAAAACAAAGATTGCATTGACCCGGTTCCTGGTCTTTGCCAAACGACTGATTTGTTTTCGAATGAATTCTGGATATCGCCTCCTATATCATTTCTGACATAAAAAAAAACGAATAAATGTCGATCTATTCTCTTTAAAAACACATTCGATAATTTTAGCCACAAGCGAACACAAACACCTCGCTTGTATCTCAGTCGTTGTTCACAGGGCAATCCGACATCAAGAAACTGAAAAGGGAAAACGAAATGCTGAAGAAGGGCCTGTGGTACCTCAGAGACGAATATGACAAACTGGAGAAACTCGTCAAGGACAAGAAAAACGGATTGTCATCCTCTTCTACTAGCTGCTCCACATCTAGCGATTCGGTAAGAGAAAAAAGAGTAAATAAATGAGAGAAAAATATAGAAAGTGGGAGAAAAAGATAGAGGGAGAGAGAGAGAAACAGAGGAGAAGGAGGCAAAGGGTGAACACTAGAAAAGGTAAAGTGAGAAAAATAATAAATAACAGAAAGGGACGCAACAATGTGAAAAGATAGG